>CAUYRH010025855.1:0-136706 GCA_963574655.1 Perodicticus potto
TGGGCAAAATACAATTTCATTTAACAAATTGAATTTGCTGCGCCTGCTAATCACGTCTGGTGTTGGCTCTGATCACAGAGAGAGGAGGCTGTAGCCCCGGGGGTCCTACTGGTGGTGGGAGGGAAGGAGGTACATGTGAGGGGGAAGAGGCGCTGCTTAACCCAAAGGACCCCTCCCACAGTAACAGAAACTCAGGGCAGGTTGGTATTTTATTAGATAAAAAAAGGAAGGAGGGTGTCTACTCACCCCTTCCACTGGCTCAGAAGGGTACTCCTCCTCCCCCAAAGAGAGCGGGAGTTTGTAACACTGCAGAGATCATGGCAGAGGTATAGAGCACAGAGCTGGGCCCTCCTTCAAAGTCTTATTACAAAAAAAAAAGTCTCAGCTACAAATTCAGGGAAGAGGGACTATACATCACTCTTGCTCTAAGTGGGGGCTGTTCCTCCTCCATAAGAAAGGCTTTCCCTTCCACTGGCCCAGGCGGGGGTGGTAGAATAACATCCAGTCCATGGGCCTCATCCCCCAGGTGCCTTCAGTGCTCATCAAAACCTGGCATGGGGAAGGCCCTGGCAAACTGCTCCACCCGCTGCCTGAGGTTGGCCAGACGCTGACTTGTTTCTGGATCCTTAAGCAAGAAGGACTTGAAATCCTGGAGCTTGGCTAGAAAGGGGTAAGAAAGAAAAGTGGTCAGACAGAGCTCTGGGGAAGGCTGTGAGAGCAATGGGGAGGGGGCAGTTAGTGAGTGGGAAGTGGCTGGCATGGGGGTATTTCTTGCCCCACTCACCAGTCTTCCTCTTCACGTCCAAGCCAATGTTGACTCCTTCATCTATAAAGTCTACAACTCTCCGGAAGTCATTTTCACGGAACTGTCGAGAGGTCAAGGCTGGGGCCCCTGTGAAAGGCAGAAGAGGGAGCATTAGCATGGCCCAAGCCCACCAGCAGCTGTCAGTGGCAGAGCGTCTTCCCTCCTCAAACCCCATGTCTCAGCTCGGTGCCTGTGGCTCAGCGGGCTAAGGGACCAGCCATGTACACCTGAGCTGGCGGGTTCAAATCCAGCCCGGGCCCTCCAAACAACAATGACGGCTGCAACCAAAAAATGGCCGGGCATTGTGGTGGGCGCCTGCGGTCCCGGCTACTTGGGAGGCGGAGGCAGGAGACTCGCTTGAGCCCAGGAATTGGAGGTTGCTTGAGCTGTGATGCCAAGGCACTCTAATGGGGTGACAGCTTGAGGCTCTGTCTCAAAAAAAAAAAACCAAAAAACCAAAACCCCCATGTCTCACCAAGCCGCAGGCCCCCTGGTGTGATGGCACTTCGGTCTCCAGGACAAGTGTTCTTGTTAGCAGTTATGGATACAAGTTCCAGTACACGCTCAGCCCGAGCTCCATCCAGGCCCTTGGGCCGCAGGTCCACCAGCACCAGGTGGTTGTCAGTGCCACCTAAGGGTGAAAATAAGTGGGGAATAAGTAAGTCCTGGGCTGCTGCCTGAAACTACAGAGGTGTCATCCATGCCCCCAGCTCACCAGACACCAAGGAGTAGCCTCGCTCTAGCAGGGCGTCAGCCATGGCCCGAGCATTCTTCAGAACCTGCAGGGAGTACTCCCGGAACATGGGCATGCAGGCCTGAAGGTGACACAGCAGCATCTGTGACTCCAGCCTTGACCCTAGCTCTGTCCTGCCTCTTGCCCCTTTACCTCCAGCATAGTTCTGTGACCCCAGCCTTGACCCCTCCCATCCTGGCATTTCCAGTCCATCAGCCCCAACATCAGTTAGTAAGCTTCGAGTCCAAGCCTCCAGGCCTATGTCCCCCACCCACCATACAAGGGCAAGCTCCCCAACCTGCTTCAGGGCCACAGCTACTGCAGCAATGGCATGGTTGTGGGGACCCCCCTGCAGGGACGGGAACACAGCAAAGTTGACTTGGTCCTCAAATGTGTAAGGGATCTCCCGGCCAGTCTTGGGGTCCACAGCCCGCACCCCCTTCCGGTAGAAGATGAGTCCTGACCTGTGTGGGAGGTGGGCAGTCAGACCCTAAGTTGAAATTAAGAAGGGTGGATGGGGAAAGTAGAGGAAGCTGGCTGGCCAGGGCCCCCAAGAAACCACCTTGCAGTCCATCTCAGTTGTCTCATACACTGGATGCCAATGGTAGGGGCATCAGGCCCATCACACCCATCCCCAAATCCCTTGCCAGAAAATGGCCACCATGAGCAAGAGAGGGAGAATTATCACAGACTGGGGAGGAGCTTTCCAGGCTGCAGGTAAGAATGAATTCCTCTCTGATCTAGCCCAACGATGCCCCAGGGAACAGACACTGAAGGCAGGGATAGGCAGAGCCCAATCTCAGGAGATCCTGACCTGGCCCCTCGAAGAGTCTTGTGAGTGGTGGTAGTGACAATGTCTGCATGCTTGAAAGGTGAGGGGATCACCTTGGCAGCCACCAAGCCACTGATGTGGGCCATGTCTGCCAGTAGGTGTGCCTTGACTTCATCACACACCTGGCAGGTACAGAGATAGGCCTCAGCCTGGGAAGGGCCCAGACAGGCCAATCTAGGGATGCCCCTCCTCCAAACCTCCTGGGCACTCCCAGGTGCCCAGTACTCCAGCCCTCTACCAACCTCTTTCATGCGGGCATAGTCAATGAGACGGGCGTAGGCGCTGGTGCCAGCTATGATGATCCGGGGTCGGAAAAGCCGAGCAGTCAGTGCCAGCTGATCGTAGTCAATGAGGCCAGTTTGGGGCTGGACAAACAGATGAAAAACAGTTAAAGCTGGCTGGGCGCGTGGCCCACACCTGTAATCCCAGCACTTTGGGAGGCCGAGGTGGGTGGATTGCTTGAGCTCACAGATTCAAGACCAGCATGAGCAAGAGAGAGACCCCCATCTCTAAAAATAGCCAGGCATTGTGACAGGTGCCTGTAGTCCCAACTACTCAGGAGACTAAGGCAAGAGAAACGCTTGAGTGCAAGAGTTTGAGGTTGCTGTGAGCTGTGACGCCATGGACAGCACTCTACTGAGGGCAACAAAGTGAGACTCTGTCTCAAAAAAAAAAAAAAACAACCAACAGTTAAAGCCCCAAGAAGGAAGCAGGGCAACTCATTGTCCCCCTTGATGCTGAGGGCCAAGCCCCTCACCTTCCCTAGGAGAGGACCACCAGGGCCTGAACAGCCCCTCCCCACAAGCCGGGGTACTCACATTGAGCTTATAGGGCATCGACTCGAAGAAGATGGATGTGGCTGAGACCCGCTTGACGTCAGACATGTAGCCATGGGTGAGACTGCAAGCAAGAAGAGGTAAGCAGGCCTCAGAGTGGAATAAACCCCAGATTTGACCACTCCCTTCCTGCCAAGCTCCAAAGGCCTCTGTCCCGGAACACTGGTCCTAGTGTGCACCACATCACTGCCCCATCCACTCTGTGATGGGCACTGATGTTGCTGTCACTTGCAGGACAGGGAGAGGCCTGTTCCATCTGTGTGATCTGCAGCAGGTAGTCAATAAGCAACTGTTTTTCAGGGCAGTTCTGGAAGTCCATCATCCTTCCCATCCATACTCACTGGCCTCCATCAGGCAGGTCCAGCCCCATGATTCGGTCATGAGGCTGCAGAAGGGCTGTATAGGCGGCCAGATTGGCTGGGGTCCCGGAGTAGGGCTGGACATTGACTCCCCACTGTGTAGGATCCAGGTCAAAGGCCTCCAAGGCCCGGCGCTGGCACAGCAGCTCTATTTCATCCACTACCTCTGTTCCCCCATAATATCTGCCATGGGAAAGGGGTACACAGAAGGGACTCACAACCAGTAGAAAACAATTAGCAAGGTCCCTCATCACTAAATACCAGGAGGGTACAGATAAGTTTTCCCATTGGGAGCACTATCCCTGATGCTGCCCTTCATCCCTCGGGTGCCTGGCCCTCACCTCTTGCCAGGATAACCCTCCGAGTACTTGTTGTTCAGACAGGACCCCAGGGCCTCCAGCGCAGCTCGGCTGCAGAAATTCTGGAGTGGGGGGGTGAAATGTCAGAAGGCACTGACCCCCTTCCCCTGGACTCCCATCATCCCACCTTCCAGAGCCCCACAGGCTGTAACAGGGAGCCATGCCCCGCAGAAAGCTCTGTTCATTTAGGGGTCCTGGCCTGAAGCAGGGCCAGAGGCAGAATTCTTAGAAACCCAGCTGTCCATGAGGAGTGTCCCCAGCAAGACCACCTGCCCACTCAAACTTGTCTTCCAGGTTCTTCTTTCCTCTTGGGAGGGAGGGAGGGATCAGGTGAGACTATAGGTGCCCTGGAGGCTCCCCAAAGCCCAACCCCATAAGCTGGACTGGCCCTGGCTTTGCTTCAGAGGACAGCAAAAAGAAAGGATGATAAGGCCCAACAATAAGGCTCTGAGTCCAAAAGAAAGATCTGGAGAAACATCAGTAAGATGACTTGTTACTTCCTGCATTCGCAGTGGCCCAACCCCTGCCCCCTCTCCCAAGTTCCCACCTCTGAGGCAATGAGCTCCAGGCCACGACACTGCCTGTCCTTCTCCCTCTGCAACAGCTCCCACATCTCAGGATCACTGTCTGACAGACTCTCCTGGCCGGTCCATCTCCTGGTTGCTTCCCCAGTCTGAGTCTGGGCTGCTTTGCTGTGCTGAGCCCGAGCAGCGGTCCTGGCCAGCTGACCACATCTCCGCAGAGGCTAGAGGCAGGAAAACCAGGGTCAAATGAAAATAGTCCAGACAAATAGTTCCCCAATCACCTTCTGCCATGCTTCTAAAGCCTTCTGGCTCCACTGAGGAGCTAGTTGTTCCCCCAACCTGTTCCACCTCTCACCACCCCTACCTCCACCTTTAAAAGTTAGTTCTAGAAAAAAAAAAAAAAAAAAAAGTTAGTTCTAGCGATCAATGTCCAAGGGGTGGTTCTGATTTGCTCCACTCACCTCAACTCAGAAACTCCCATCTACCTCAGTCCATGAACTACTCTACAATGCCACAGGGCAAAGCTTGTCCAGAAGTCTATGTATCCTAAACTCCAGGGAGGGCCACTGACATTCCAGAATGTCCCCACCCACGAGAACCAAAGAGCATTTCTGCAGGGTCTCCATAAACTGATACACAGGCGGTAGAGGTGGATTCCAGACCAACAGAGGTGGAAGGGGAGACCTTTAACAGTAGGGGGACAGTTGGGGGAATGGTGTTAGTGTGAAGGAGGCCCAGAATCCTTATTCTGTCCTTTTTCCCTCCCACCTTGTCCACTTCCTTCCAGCCCACACTGCTGCAGGACCCTGCCTGATGCAAGCCGTGGGACTCGGTTGCATCATCTGCGTGGCTCCGGGCTGGCTGGAAAGGTTCAGTTGTGGGTCCAGGCTGAGAACCGAACTTGTTCTCCAGCACATGGTCTGCGTGGAATCTGGCGCGGTCCTCTCCCCTAATGTCACATGAAATGGGCAGCCACTAGGCCGTGAGGCATCTCATCATCAGAATGAGGAGGGGAAGAGCCCTAGTTCACCCCACGCGCCCTGGGGTCTCAGGGATTTCCTAGTTATGTGCGGCCCAAACCACGTGCGTGGAAAAGTCAAGAAAACCCCAGAGTTTGCGAATGGGAAGTAAGGTAGGAGGGAGACTTCATTTCCAGTCTCCGAGCTCGATTCTTACCGGAACCGCCCAGAGCAAAGGGAAAGGCAGCATCGCAACCCAGAGTCGCAGCCAAGTCCAGCACCAACTCCGGCCTGGAGCAGCAAGCTCTCGGAAGCAGACCGATTAGGAGAGCGCATGCGCGAGAAAAGCGACCCGCGAAGCCAGAGGTAAAGGGAGGGGCCTGCGCATGCGTGATGGTATCCCCTTTGTGTCCTCTAGGGAATTGTAGTTTCCACCACCCCTTCTTTTGCCTCATTTCCTCATCTGTAACCCCAGGGTTAAAGGCTCTTACCTGAAAGAAGAGAATTCTCGTGTTGCCCCATCTCCCCTACCGTCCTGAAGCTTTTCAGGGAATTTTTTCCCTGTTGGTTGTCAAGACAAACGTTTATTTGGTGCCTGCTGAAAACCTAGCATTATTAGGTTCTCTGGGAAAAGGGAAGACTCCTATACGAATTAGAGAGCTGTAGTGCACTGGAAATCACCCTAGTTTGAATGGGAGACAGACCTGGGTTCAAGTCCAGCTCTGGAATTAACTAGCTAATTAGCCACTGTAAGACTCAGTTTCCTCACTTGTAAAGCTGTAACAGTGTGGGGATTAAATGGGACTTTGCATGTGGACATGCCCTGTCACACATTGTCCTCCCCTCTTCTGACTCACAAACTTGCCTCCTCCATGACCACCTCTTCCTCCTCAGACATCTTGGAGCAGAGAGAGGTGCCCTCGCCTGATTTTGCACTTCTCGCCTTTTGTCACCTGTTTACTTCTTGATATCCCAGCAGTCAGTGAGCTCTCTTTATATGCCCCAGGGCTATAGATAGATCTTGAGACTAGAAGCATCTTGCTTTTAGCCTGACTTCATCTGGGAAAAACCCCTGGGGGTGGGATACATTGACCTCTCCAGGAATAGGTTACCAAGCCCAGGCATCAGGATGGGTTGGAAAACATTGGACTGTGTGGCCTCTCCTCAGAGGTTCTAATTTGATGAATGTCAAAGAGAGGGCATTTGCCCACTTATACCGATAACAGACAAAACCTCTCCACAGTGGTTCTGATAAGTGGTGCTTTTGATAACACCTTATACGGCAACATCATATGTTCATTCAACAGACATATCAGCACCTACTTCAGGTCAGTCATGCCATGTCCATAGAGATGTATGAAGAACTCACTGAAGTTGGGACATTAAGAGGAGCACTGGGAACAAAATTTGACAAGTCTAATAACAGGCAGGTACACCTCACACTACTCTCAGATGTCCAGATGTGTGAGGAGGAGAATGAGGAGCAGGAGGCAGAGGAGGAAGAGGAGACGGCACTGAGGAGACAGGTTTGTGAGCCAGAGGAGGGGGAGGACAATCCATCCCAGAACATGTTCAAAGTCTTGTTTAATCCCCATGACACATTATTTTAGCATGGCTGTCCAAGTGAGGAAACTGAGGACAAGGTAGGCTAACTTGCTAATTGCAGCCATTCCCACCTACCTGTCATACTTGGTCTTAGAATCACACCCACCCCCGAAAAATGTAACCTCCTTCCCTGTCACTGTAGCTGCAGATTTTCTCAGGTGTTTCCAGCAATAGGCCTGGTGTTAGACCTCAGGCTACTTTTTCTCCATGCTCTGACTCAGAAAAACTCCCTCTCTCCCTTCTTTCAGTTGATCCCGCTAGTCAGCCAGTCAGCCAGCAGATATTTTTTGCTTACTGACTTTTCATTGCCAGGTATGTCTGGGTCGGACCCATCCCTGACAGTTTGGGGCTGGAGCCTATAGGCAATCCCCTGGAGAACACTGTCCTCTTGGGCACCTTGACCTGAGACTCAAAGCAAAGGAAGCCTGAAGACCCGGAGTTTCTCTGTGCCTCAGCTTGTCTGCACCCCCTCTCTCGCCCTGTCAGGGGTCCCAAGGGGAGGGGGGCGGCTGAGCTGAGAACTGCTAATGAAGCCTCAGCCAATTAACGTCCGGGCCAGGGTCGGGGGGTGGATAAAATTAGCAATCTTGGCTGCGGGAGAAAGCTGAAGGCGGAGGTGGGGAAGGAGGGTGGGCAGCTGGCTGAAGAAGGCTGTGTTTAGCTGGTGGCCAGCAGCATGATTTGCCCCGCCCTCCAAACTCTTGCTCTCCCTTCCCCCATCCCCTCATCTCAATGCTCCCTCCCTCATCCGTCTGCAAACTCAGCGCCCACGAAATTAGGAAGAAAAAGGAAGATCGATGACTCCAGATGCTACAAACACTGTTCCCCCTCCCTCCCAACCTGCTGCCTCTCGTGGCCCCGTGGAGCTTAGCAGGTTGTCAGGCATCTTCATCCCATTCAAGGTCTTACAAGTCTTCCCCCAAATCGTCCCAAACAGTCCCCACTTAGGTCTAAACCCCATCCCACCTGCTACAGTTTCCCTTTGCCCACCCCAGAGAGGAGAATCTCCACCTCGGACAGGGCTCCTACCCCAAGGGTCACCCTCATCTCTCTTTGATCCCATCTTGGATGACCTCCAGGTGCTAGCTGGTCTTTGCCTCAGTTTCCTTACAAGCCATAAAGAGGAGGCCCTGCCAGGTCTCTACCAGACAGAAGCCCACACCTCCCACCCTCCTCCCTATAAAGGTCTCACAGACATGTATTGGATTTCACTTTATTTTGTTCCTTTTCTGTCTGTTTTGGTGTAGAAAAAATATCACTGAGAGGGAGCAGCTGGAGAGGCAGGTGGAGATGGACTGCAGGGATGATAGGGTGGCTGCAGAGGGCAGAGGCCAGGCCAGCACCTTTGCCTGAGAGTTCTGCTTCTGCTACCTTGACAGGGTTGCCAGGAAAAGGGGACAGACATTCTGCAGGCAGAAAGGGATGGGGATAGGCCGGGGTTATAGTCCTTTACAGCCTTTGGGGTGGGGAGGGTAACAGGGTAGAGCAGGAGGACAAGCTCTGGAGGGTAAGAAAGTCTGCTTGGGATGAGGGAGCCAGGCCAGGCATTATTAAAGCTGTGGGGAAAGGGGAGTACCCAGCCCAGCGCCAGAGGCAGCAGGGGACCCAGTGTGGACCTAGGGGAGTCAGGAACTGGTTTGTGCTGCCTATCCTGGGGTGGTGTTCTCACAGCTCCACTCTGGGGTGTATGGGAGGGGCCACCCCAGCCATGTGGGCACTGCATATAAAGAAAAGAGGACTCACACTGGCTAATGGTCCTCCCACCTCCCACCCCAGAGAGAAAAATACGGAAGAGACCAAAGGAGCAGAGGGATACAGGAAGGGGGCCCACCCAGCCAGGCCAGGATTTGGCGGGAGGCTCACGCCTGGGGCTGGGGAGGGGGATGCTATCCAAAGTAGGGGTGCTCGCTCTGGAAGTTATAGTCTGGACACACCTTCTGCACCAATTTGTAGTCAAAGCTGAGGAAGGAGACGAAGATACAGATGACTTTGAAGGGCTTAGCACAGAGCCAGGCGGCCTGGCTCTGCGTGTGCTCTGTGAAGCATACTTGCGATGGGTCATACAGGCACGGGCGGTGCTTGCGCGCTCGATTTGTTTTTTCATACTCCACATGGCAATTAAAAGCACGCGACTCTTTGGGCCCAGGCACTCCCAACGCGCCCCCGAGTGGCCCTGCCAGTGCGCCCCCGAGGGCGCCCCCGAACCCCGGCCCGGCCGCTGCGGCCATCCCCAGCGGAGGCCCCAGCCCAGGAAGCACCCCCTCCAGGGCCAGCGTAGACTGCAGTGGGTGGGGGGCAGGTCCGGGCAGCCAGACGCCCCCAAACTCTACACGCTTGGAAGGTGGCACGATGCTGACAGTGAGGTTGCCCAGGCTGGACGAGTTGTGGCGGAAATACACACTGAAAGTACCGTTCACATGGTCCACGATCTTGCCGGTCACCAGCAGTGAGAACTTAAGGGTGTGCACCCGAAAGTAGAAGTCTCCCCAGCCAAAGATCTTTTTGGCTCGGGCCGCTTTGATCGACGGCTTCCTCTTGGTGCGCTGCGCGGGTAGTGCCCCGGCTGCCCCTGCTCGGGTCAGCGCCCCCGTGTGGTTGGCCGGCCAGGCCCAGCTCCAGGCGCGGGCGGCGCCCATGCCGTCTGGGGACTTCGGGGCTGCGAGCTGCTGGCCTGGGACGCCTACTCCCGCTGGGGCGGGGCGCAGCTGCAGGTACCGTGACCTTCCAGACTCCGGAATCTGGGCGCTCACGGCCTGTGCACGAAGAGGAGGAAAGAGAGATACTGAAGTTGTTCCTGACCATCCCGCAGGGCCCTATTTATGCGGGTCCCTTCTGTCCGCTAGGTCACCAGATGGAATCCCGCAGTCAGCTGCAGGGGGTTCAGGAAGTACACAATAGGCCTGCAGCCTTTCCAAGCTCTGTGGTGCTGGCCAGGTAAGTCCGTCTATCTGGGCCTTGGTTTCACGTCTGTAAAATAATGCTGAGAAGGCTTTGGTGCTCACAGAGCCCCACTGAGGACCAAAAAGCCCAAGTCAGTGTGACTGCCAGTAGGGAGTGGCGATCTGGACCCCAACTTGGTGTCCCCTCGCCTGGCTCCAGCTGGTTCCCAGTAATAGGGCAGGGAGGAGCTGGAGTGAAGCAAGGAGGCCATAGCCACATCAACAGCCAGCAGTAAAAAGGGATCCCACCCGGGTCTCCCAACTAGCCTTGGGTCTCAACGACTAGCCTTCCGGAGGCTGGAAACTGCTTGAGCTGAGGAGGAGAGTCCAGATGCTGTCTCTGTCCCCACTGCTTCTGCTAGGGTCAATGCACTTGGTAGTTTTCCCAGGGCTCCCCGGCTGGAGAAGCCACTCGCTCGCCCCCACCCACCTCAGCGTGTCTCAGGTGGCAGCCCATCTGGGAGACAGCACGGTGCAACCAAGGACAAGATGGATCGAGAGGCAGGAGCAGCAAGGCCAGGCCCAGGCCATCAATTATCTTAGGGTGGGAGGTGGGGGGTGGCCGAGAGTGAAGGAGATGGGGAGAGTGAGAGGAAGAAATATGGAGATGCCTGCGCGGAGCGGGAGGAGAAGGAGCCGAGTGTGTCAGACTGTGTCAGTCAGCTCATGTGAGCCTATCAGCGCTGTGTGGCCCTGACAGCATGCAGGTCCTGGGGCGGGTGTGTTTGTTAGTCTGTGATGGTTGTGTTGTGCCTGTCTACCTAGAGTGGTTCCATGCATGTCTGCCTGGGAAGCTAGCTAGTACTTGTCTCAGTCTGTGTGGTTGTGTGTGGCTGTGTCTGTCAGTCTGAGGAGGCTGTGTGCATGTGTGTCTGCCTGCCATGGTGCTGCGTGTTTGGGGTGGCTGTGTTTGTGTGCCTTGATTGGCTATGTGTGTCTCTGTGTGTTGATCTGAGTGAGGCTGTATCATGCTGTGGCAGTGGCTGCATCTGTGTGACTGGCATGGCTGGGTTGGCTGTCTGTGTATAGTAGTCTGAGGGTAGCTGTATGTGATTGTTTGGAGGTGTCACTTTTCCTGTGTGAGCTCTTTCTAAAGGGATTGTATGCACAGTGATACAACAAGTGTGGTCTCATTGGGTTTCCATGGAGTGTGTGTAATATGTATATGTGTGTCAACTGTATATGAATGGCCCTTCAGGGAGTTTCCCACCCTGGCCTGCAGGCTGAGCTTTGGGTAGGTAAGGAGGCCTGGCAGCATGGGTGTCCCCTCTGTTTGCATACACACCCGTGTGTACACACTGTGTTGATAGGGGACAAAAAAAAAAAACGGCAGAGCCAAGCTGCTGGGCTAGAATCCCCATCGCCTTGTCCTGGTCCCTGCAGTGCTGCAATTCCCAGGTTATTAATGCTGCCACCACCCGCTCATCATACATATTTATCGCCCCCTCATTCCTTCTCCCATCCATCCCTCCTCCCAGCCCAGGTGAGGCGGGTGGCAAGAATGATTGACTCAGACAGACAAGCTTGAGCTGTCAGCTAAGCACCCAGAAGGTGGGCCTAAAAGGGGCTGGGAGAAGGGGTCCCAGGCTATAGGGGAGGGAGAAGAGGTCCTAGGAGGTGCTCTTAGAGGAGGAAGTAAGGCTTCCTAGGAAGGCTGAAGGAAGAGTGGGGTCATTTGAACTATGACCCCTTAATCTCACCCTTCTGAACCCAACCACTGCCCTTCCCTAGGGAGGTCAGCCAATCCAAGTCCCCTGTAGCCTGATGTCATGACCCTAAATACCTCTAAGCCACCTCCTCCCAGCACTCCCCAGCACTCCTATGTCCTGCACCCAGTCAAAACCCTGGCCAAGGCTGGTTCAGTCCAGTGACTCCCACAAGGCAGGGACTGGATAGGGTATGAGTATTGGCAGGGCAGGGAGAGGGGCTCCCCACCTCTGATGCCAGGCAAATTATTGTCTCTGCTTCTCTGATCCTGGCAAATCCCCTGGTTTTGGGCACTTCCACCCACCCATAGCCACCTTGAGACAGCCAAGATAAAAGAAAAGAGTTGGGGGGGGCAACTGAAGCGACCTGTGGGGGAGTTTGGACAGGGAGAGATGAGAGCTTGAGAGGAAACGAGCCGAGAAATGGGAACATGAAATAAAATAAAATAAAATCCTCCCTCTGGCTTCCTTGATCGCTCACACTCTCTCTTTCTTGCTCGCTCTCTTTCACTGCTTTTCCATCTCTTTCTCCCCACTCATCTCTCAGTCTCTTCCCTCACTCTGTCTCTCTAATTTCCTCCTTCCTGATCTGTTCTTCTCCCTGTTTCTGGCTGTGCTTCTCTCCCTCCATCCTTCAGGTCTCTTTCCTGAGGTGGGGGTGAGTGAGAGGAAGGCAAGGTACTAAGGGAGCTCCTCTTTGCCCGGAGCTCTGTCTCTCCCCACTATGGCTGAGGGTGGGGCAGGGTGTTGTCTGAGGAGCAGTCCCCCTCACTCCAGAGATGGTTTAATTAAGCTAATTGGGCGCGGTGACATTTGCAGAGGGGAGAGGCTAGCACGGCTGTCTGTTGGCTGGCGGTGCAGGGGGTGGAGGTGTGCAGCAGCTGGGGGTGTTCAGCCAGCTCCTCCAGGCCCCAGTCGCTGGACAGGAGGTGCCAGGAGAACTTTGCCCCCAAGGCACTGGGCCCACGCACCTGAGGCCATTTCTTGCACCAATTCCACTGGTGGGAGGGAGTAAGCTCTTTTGGGATGGGACTGCTGGGAATGGGGGTAAGATCAGGCTGCCGGCCCCCAAGCCAGCCGCATTGCAGGGTGCACCTCCCGCAGGCCTCCAGACTGGTCCTTGCTTCTCACTCTGACTCTTGGGTCAGGTGTGACACTCTTAGGATTCAGCCAGGAGCGGACAGTACCCTGTGGTCTGAAAAGGAACAGTCCAGGCTGGGGTTGGGGAGGGAGAGAAAATAGCACAGAGTCCCTGCACTTAGAAAGAGGCAGGGGCACTGCAGCCAGGGTAGGCTGGAGTCTGGCTGGGAGCCAGGGATGGAGATGTGGGTGAGGACAAGGTAGGATGAACAGGACAGGCTGAGGTAAGGACTGGGACAGAGATGGAGGGGGACTGGGATTGGAGACTGGCAGTCACAGATGAGGGGTACAGGAATGAGTGTCAACGAGGATAAGCATGGGGATGGGGGTGAGATCTGAAATGGTGGGCAGGCAATGGGCAGAGACAGGGTATGGATGGGGTAGGGACCAGAGGAATGAAGGTGGACTGCAGAATGGGTGGGAACCCAAAGGGGGAAAGGGATGTGGGAGAGGGATAGGCTTTGGGGCCGGGCAGAAATGAAGATGAAACTGAGACAGGTAGGTGGGGGTGGAGACAGGTTGGGGCAGGAGAGAAATGGGGGATGAGGACGATCATCATGCGGAAGAGAAACAGGGATAGAGGCAGAGAGATGGGAACGGGAGACGCGAGTGGGGACTGGAATGGGAAATGGGGGACGAGGAAAGAGGAGACATGGGCAGAGACAGGCGCTGAGGACAGGTATGGGAGAAAAGCCAGAGGAAAGGCAGAAGACCAGGCAAGATCAGGCTGTGGGAGGGGGCCAGGCCAGTGGAAACAAGATATGTCCTTCCAGACCCTACTACAGTGTGGGGGAGATGGCTGGTGGGGTGGGCTCTGCCCTTGGGCCGCCGCCCCCTCCCCCTCAGCCCTCCTTCTCTCACGGCCTGCCGCACCGTTATCTGAATTTTTATTTTATTTTATTTTATTTTATTTCCCTGCTTCCTAGAGCCGGCGCAGTCCCCGGGGGAACGGTCGCCCCCCGCCCCCCGCCCCGCGCCTCACTTTATTATTGCAATAAATGTGCCTATAAAGGCGCCGGCTCGGGGCGCGATGAGGGGGGGGGGGGTCCGCGGAGCGCGGATGTAATTTCCCGAAGCCGGAGCCGGAGGGGGAGTGGGCGGGGTGGAGGTGGAGGAGGAGCAGTGGGGGAGAGGGGAAGACTCGCCAATTTCCAGCGCTTAAGGCAGCGCTCCCTGATCCCCATCCCCGCCGGTCAGCTGGTTCCCACCCTGTCCTAAGACGACCCCCTGCACGTGACCCCCAGCATTCCTTTGTGACCCTGCCCCCTATCTGTTGCCCTGTCCCCTCCTGGATCCCGCCCAGCAGAGCTGATGAAGGCCTATCTGAAGTCCCCCATCTCCTGGCTAATTATTCCATCTCTGACCCCTGTGAGGCCCCCTCCACTTACCTGCTTGCTTTCCACTTTTATCTCGCCCCTCTCCAATTACTCCATCCCTGACCCCAGTGACCTCTCTTTGCCTTGCTTCTGTCCTTATTACCTTCCCTCTTCCCCAGTCATCCCTCCTGGACCTCCTGCTCCTCAACCCATGACACTCTTCTCCAAGTTCTTTCTAAGGGGTGCCCCTCTTATTCAGAATGTGGGGCTTCCACTGCAGGCTGTGGCCCAAGGGAGCTGTCACAGCAGCCTTCTCCCCTGTGCCCCTGACCCAGCTGCAGCCCCTGATTACCCCCAAATCCCTACCAGCAGCTGTGGGCCCTAGCCCAGGCTGTGCGTGCCTAAGTGGCCCAGCCAAGGATTAACTGGGGGGCTAGAGGAAGGTACAGGCAGGAGGAACGGTTGGATGAGGGGCTGGTGGACAAGCTCAGAGAGACTGGCTCGGGCCTAATCCTTTCCTAAGGTGGGATAGAGCTGGAAGTTCCCACAGGGCCCTGCCCCTGCCCTCCCCCAGCTAATTAGTAATTAGTGATTAGTGATTAGTGACTATTGATCGCCTGCTGCTTCTCCCAGTAGGCAGATGCTTTGGCAAGGGGTGGGAGAGACTGAGACAGAGGGGGAAAGGAGCCATAGACTGTATTAGAAAGATCCTGAAGAATCCCTGGCAGAGGCCGGAACCCCAAGGGCAGTGGAAGCCAGGAGTCCCAGGCTCTATAGGAGACCAGAGGCACGGAGCACAGCAGAAGCAGGGCGAGAACTCCTGGCGGAAGGGCGAGTGGGTAGGATGGGAGAAAGCAGGGTTGTTATCTTTTGGTGTTTAGGGTTTCCAAAGAGCTACCCACTGAACTGTTCCCTACTTGCCTCTTACCCAGGGTCGGCCTCACTTTTGGACACTCCCAACACTGGCACCGTGACGTGTGAGCACATACACACACAAACACCACACTGAGATGCACACACACATGCTGAGGCTCACAATCCCTTACTATACTCAAGTGCACTGAAAACCACAGCACACAGAAACACACTCACAAAGCCCAAAGACTCACACAGAGGCAACACACATGTCCTAGCACACTGATGCATCAGAGACTCTGGGGTACACACACGGGCACACAGTACTCACAAGTGCACACAAGCACACACAGTATTTCCACAAGCAATTTCTCCACATACACTTCTCTAAGGAACAGTACACATACTCGCACCCGAGTGTGTACACACACATAACACAGTTCTCACATGCACAGAGCTGGACTGAATGGCAGATACTCTCCCCACTGACTCCTGCACACAGCTGCGGCTCTCACACGCCTCGGATAGACCCCATCACTCACATCCTCAGCTCTCTCTCCCTCAAGTCTCCACCAGATGTTTCATTCCCCTTCAGGGGGCAAAGGAAATTAAACCAGATCTGTCCACAGGGGAGTTTATTTGACAGGGAGAGCAGAGAGGAGGTGGGAGGAAGTGAGGGGCTGGGAATGCTGTGTCTACCACCCCTTGACCCCAGCCTTTCGCACACTGCGTGGGTGGGGGGGTGAGGCATACACCCACCTCCTGCAGTCCTCTAAGGGCAGAGCTGGGCAGCAAGTCCAAAAGAAGCTCCTGCCAGCAGAAGCAGTTTTAATGGAGGGGGCTCTTCTGCCCACCTTCCAGCCCCTCAAGGTCACAAACCGGTCTGGGAGAGCCAGAGAGCACAATCACTGGCTGCACTAGGGCAGCCCCCACCCTGCTGGAGTTGCTGAGTGCACCCTGGCTGAGCAGGTGGGGTTCAAGTGTGGGGTGGGAGGAGAATTATACCTCTTCCAGACCCTACTGGAGGCCGGGGTTGGGGTTCAGAGAGTGAGGGTTTAGGGAGCCACCTGCCTGTTCCCCAATTAGGCAGGTCACAGTTAGGGCGCAGGAAACAGGGAATCCTTGGGCAGAGGAGGCTGACGGAAGGGGAGAGGACCCAGGACTTAGGTCCCCACCGTGGGCACACACCCAGGAACTTGCACTCACCCACGAAAAGCCACAGCACCACACCACACCAGTATATACATGCACCCTAGCCCCAGGACTGGACACCGAGCCCGCTTCCCTGGACACACATGCACACAGGTGCACACACGCACCCACATGATCACACCAGCACATATGCACGCACCACGTACATGGGCTGAAGCCTCCGAGTCAGGAGGGAAGCAGATCAAGCCAGGGCCCCCTTGGCCTCTCCATCCCCGCCCAGGAGCCTCAGGGAAAGAGGCATAGGAGGTGGGGTGGAGGCTGGGAGGGGATGAGAGGAAAGACTCCCCATCCAGACAGCACCCCCGGTTCAGCGGGGCGCGAGAGGGGAGAGGGGGTGTGTCTGTGAGGTTGTGCAGGGGAGATGGTGTCTCCGTGGGAAATGTGATGGAGACTGTAGCCAAGTTCCCGGTGTCTGTGTGAGTCCGCGTGTGCTCGGGCCGTGTATGCTCGGAACACAGAGCCCACCGGCATTGTGGCAAGTGCAGAGAAGAGAAACGCGAAGGCGGGGGTGGAGGGGTGGAAGGACGGACAGACAGTGAGGAAGGCAAGCGAGGTTGGCGCGGAAAGCCGGCAAGCCTGACACCCTGCTGGCTTGTCTGTCTGTCTCGCACTCCCGCTCTGTCTGGCGCACTCACGGGTCGGGCTTCGTCCCCTCCCCCGCCGCGCATGAAGCCAGATCTGAGCGGGGCCTCCACCCGGCGCCCCCTCCAACCCTCAGCCAACTTGCGCCGGGAGAGTGCCAGTCCTGAATCGGGCGGGCGGTCTGTCTGTCTGCGTCCCCCACGCCGCGCAAAGTTGGGACTCTCGGAGCTGGGGGCAGGGCTGGCGCCCGAAGCCCCTAGCACTCTGGGACCTTCGCGTCCTGGACCCCGCGCTGGGGCCACAGCCCTGCCTCCTTACCTTCCTAAGGAGCCACGGGCCGAAGAGCAAGAGGAGCCATTCCGGGAGCAGCCGCATCTTCCCGGGCGGCTGAGCGGGGCAGGCGGGGCGGGTCCCGGGGCAGGCGGGTGCGGGCCTGGGGCGCGGGCTCGGGCGGGCGCGGGGCGGCTGCCGAGCGGCGGAGCGGGCGGCGCGGAGCCGGCGCTGGGGGCGGGGCGCGGGCGGGGGAGAAAGTTGGTCTGACTCCGCGGGGGGGGCGGGGCTCCGCGTCGCTCCAATCCCGGCCGCGCCCCGCGCGCCCCCTCCCGCCCAGTTGGGGGCACCGAAGGTGACTTTCATCCGACACGCCCCAGACACGCCCCTAGCCCAGGTGCGAAGCCAGAGGGTTGAGGGGCTCAGGGACCGCGTACCCGAGAGCCCCAGTCTAAGCGCGGATGGGGAACAGGGCAGGGCGTGGGGCTGAGGGACTGGGACCGCACGCCCCAAGTGGGGGCACCGCGGAGCAGGAGTCCGGCCAGGCTTGGTGGCGCAGCAGGACCAGGTCCCTCGATGTTCTGGGGCCCCTTCTAAGCTCCGGGCCAAGGTGGGTCCGGGGCAGGAGCAGGGCAGGGGCCAAGGTGAGGGCGGGCTGGGCCTCGGGCGGCTGCCGACGCGCGAAGCCGACGGGGATGGATGGGCGCCCCGCGGCTCATTCGGCCCGGAGATGAGAATCATTGATCACGGACGGAAACCCCATCACTTCTGTCAATAGAGCTGACAAACGGCGCCCGCCGCCTTTGCCCGCGACCCACGGCATCTCAGTGGTCTCAGGACCCCTGGGCTAGACCGCCAGTCACCTTTGCCCTTGCCCCCACACCGCGGCTGCCCGCACTCAGCTCCCCGCGCGGCCCAGCACGCCCTTGCTGCGTGGGGGCTGGGCAGGAAATCCCCCTCAGTGCCGCTTGTCCAGCTTCTTAGCGCAGTGTCTATCCCTTCCTTCCCACTGTCCCATCTTTCACCATCAGCTCTTCTGGATCCTTGTCCCGATCCCTGACTGTCTCTGTCCTTGCCTCTGTCCCCAGCCCCAGTCCTGTCTCTGTCCCCATCCTCTTCTGTGTCTTCATCGCCTCTCTCCTTCCCCCAGTCTCTTTCTCTCTCCCCTGCTCAGAGTGTTCAGCTGTCAGCCGTTGCTATGCACTGAGGCTGTGGCTGAGGTTGTGGTATGACCCACACCTAGACAGCAGAGGTAGGGACAAGCAAAGAGACAGAAACAGGCATATACCCCTGTCACCAACTCCTCCCACCCAGGCTCGCATGCAGATGCATTTACAGTGACAGGCCACCGGGAATAGGTGAGCACACACAGACGAGTACACATCGAGAGGCCCACCAACACACACAGATGGACACGGTTTCTACACGGAAGAGCACACAGTGACAGACAAATGCACACTTGCGCCAAGAGGCAAGCACACCCAGAGGGGTACTTGGAGAGAGCCCCTCTTACCTGGGCAGAGATGGACACGCATACTGAAACACACGTAGGTGCATGCTGGCACTGGCAGTCCACAAGACAAGCAGAGGCACATACAAAGAAACAGACATACAGCTATGGGATGTGACAGACTCACAAAAAAGAGCTAGAGAAAGCTAAGGGGTTCTGAGAGGATAAGGCAGACACAGACACATGGGGGAGACAGAAAGAGACTAGGAGGAAGTGAGGCAGGAAGAGGCAGAAGTGTCCAGACTCAAGGCTGGATGGCCCCAACTAGAATCCCAAGCCCTGGGCCCAAGCCCAAGGGCTACTTTAGCAATGGATGGGGACAGTGGCACCCAAGCCTAGAGAGCCCAGGACAGAAGCTCATTATCAAAGTCCTGATTTTCTGGAGACCCACCCGGCTGCACCTCTCCTTATTTTGCTACAGTCTCTTTCCAGTTATTTACACATGCGCCCCCCCACCACTACTCCCTGTCTCTGGGCCTTGGCCTCTGTCCCTGTATTGCTCCATCTCTGTATCTCTGTCTCTCATTCTGCTCTGTCCCTAGTTCTACCCTAGTCTCTTTTCCATCTCTGTCTTAGGCTCCTTCCTGCCTTGCAGGGTGGAGAGTTTGGGAGCTGGCAGTCCTAGAGGGTAGAGGGAGGGAGCTGACTGGAGGGGTGTGCCGTCCAAGCTGCAGCTGGGGGCCTTGTCGCTTTGCCCAGGATCTTGAGGTGACGGGCAGAGAATCGGTGGTTCCCTGGGGGCACCAGATGCATGGCTGGCAGAGGGAGGGATGGACTGGAGGTGCTGGGGAGCAGGGAGGCTCTAGGGGAATATGGGAAGCAGAAGGGCAGGGGTGGAGCGGGTGTGCAAAATAGCCTGAGGGGAGGAAAGTGGGGTGGGGACCCAGCCCAGCTTCACTGGGCCCTTCCTCCTCCTCCCTCCCCCTCGAAGGTACATAATTAGTGTGTGTTGTGCGGGGCTGTGCTGAGCTTCAAGGTAAGCTACACTGTAGAAGTGCGAACGCCACCTGGTGACCAGATGAGGGCACAGGCCTCCCGCGTAGCAATCAACAAGGACACCCCTTTTCCCCAGCAGAGCTGCTCCCAGCAGGGCCCTTGGGCCCCTGGAGAGCTGTGAAGGCAAAGGCAGAGGAGGATCTTGGAGTTGGCTTGGAGGATATGGTTGGAGATGGGATCTCAGGGCTAAGCAGGAAGTGGGGGGCTCTTGCTTCTATAGGTGCCTATGCCCACAGCTTCCTCAAAATAGGAGGATGCTAGAGAGGAATACCCATGAGAGATTGAACTGATGAGGGGGTGAATTAAGGACAGCAGTGGACCTTTTGGAGCTGAAGACATCTACAGCCACCCTTCCTGGGTGAGGTTCCACCCTCAGTCCTGGACAGTGTGAAGCTGTGTGACCTTCTGCAAGAAGTTCCTCTCTCTGGGCAAGAGTTGATTCAGACCTGGGACACCATTGATCGTCCCTGCTTCTCCTGGGGAATGACTGAAATGATTGGTGAGCTGGATCTGTTGGTGGCCAATGGGGCATGGCAAACTGGTCTTCCCAGCTCTGGCTCAGTCCAGTGCCCCTCTCCCAAGCCAGGTTGTACTCTTGGCATCTGATTAGTCTTGACGAAGTGAGATGTGGACACTTCAAGAGCAAACTAAGGCAGAGAGAAGTGTATGGGACCACCTCTCTCCCCTAGAAGGAGAGAAAGCCCCCATAACCACAATGTTTGCATGTCCATGGTGGGGGAATCATTTTGGGGGGGGGTGTCCAACAGAAGTGAGGATGCAGAGAAAATCTTTGCGTTAATGTCCTGGAGCCAGAGGGAACACAAGGTCCAGAGAGGGGAAGTTACCAGCTCAAGGTCACACAGCCAGGAGAAGCAGTCCAGTGCCACCTGGTCTTCTTGCTGGCCAGCAAGATGGAACAGGCCAGGGCTGGGAGAAAGGCACCAAAACTAGCTGCCAGGCCTCCTCCAGCACAGAGAGGGCGCCCTCTGGTGGCTGAAGCAGACCAATACCGCCCAGCTCCCAGTCTCACGCTCATAGGCAGACACAAGCGGCTTTTTTTTTTTTTTTAACAATTTTATTTATAACAATATCTGTGTTATTTAGTTGTAAAGGAATTCAGCAAAAATTATTAAAACGTTCATGTCCCCAAAACGGGGCTGCCCACTTGCCCTTCCTTGGTGTGCCCCACGTCCCCAGGGAAGGGGAGGCTAGGGGGCTTAACCAAAGAAAGTCTCCAGCCCTGGGAGCCCACAGGGAGGGCACCAGAGTTGGGGGACTGCCAGGGAGGAGCATTGAGGATGGCCATCTCAGAAGTGCCCCCAGTCAGGGCTGGAGCCTTCATGGCCTCCCCCAAGAAGAACCAAAACACTCCATCCTGCCTTCCTACCTAGAGCCAAATCTTCCAGACAGGGGAGGCAAAGAATTCTCTCTCCCCCAAAATTAGCCCTCAGGGAGCTAGGGAGGGGTAAGCAGAGGGGTGAGAGGAGAGAGCCTGAACAAAGTGTCTGGCACAGGGAGGGGAGGCAGCACCACCAGCTCTCCCAGTGGGTGCATTTGGTGGGAAGGGAGGAGGTGGGCTCCCTTGTACCTTTCTGCTGCAGGAGCCCCGAGAGCCCTCCCTGACCCCCTCCCTGAAGGCAGCGTGGGGGGCACCGAGGAGCAGGCAGAAGAGGAGAATGAGAAGAGATAATACTGTGCTCGCTTGCTCCCTCACATATAAAAAGTAATTCCTTCATTTTTACATTTATACATCTGGAAGGGCCAGGGAAGGGCTGTCTAGGAGGAGCTCATTGAAGGACTCTGGGGAAGTCCAGTGAGGCAGGGCCCTATGCCAAGGGGTCCCCTATCTCGTCCTCAGGGCCCCGGCCCAAGAGTTCTCGCTTCTCGTCCGTGCTGGCCAGGGAGTGGCGGCTGCCGTGGCCCCCCATGTAGAGTGTGGCATAGACAGGATTGGTGAAGTTGGTGGGCTGCAAGGCAATATAGGGTTCATGTGGGGCCCAGGGGCTTGCCCTCAGTGGCCAGGGTGGCCCTACCCACCACTTCCAGCCCATCATCCAACCCAGCATCCTTAGTCACCCTACCCACAGCCTCTTAGAGCTGCCCTCCCAGCCCACCTTGTCAGGATCCAGGGCAAAGTCAGCGTCCAGTAGGCCCCCGACATCATCAGGCTCTCCCCCTTCGTACATCTTATAGGTAGGGTTCCCAATCTCCACGTTCATGGCTCCATTGGTCATCCGCTGGTGCTGGAAGCCCTTAGCCCTGGGGAGAGGTGGGAGTATAAGGGGCAGAGAGTTTGGGGGCATAAGGCTGGTCAAATAATGGTCAGAAGCTCCCAGACTCCCAGTGACTCACCCTCGAACTCGCCGCTTATACCAGAATACCACTCCAGCTACCAGGAGCAGCAGCAGCAGCAGCAGCAGAGGGATGAGGATGGAGGCCATGTCTGGAGGGAAGACATAGGAAACTGAGTCAGAGGAGCCCAGGGAAGCAAGAGGCACAAAGTCCTCCTGCTCTAGGTCCCAGCAGCCCTGCGTGCCCCACCCCCTGCCACCTACGTCCAGCCTGCTGTTGGCTGATGACCTGCTCCTCACACCGGGGTCCCGTCAAGTGGGGTGGGCACCTGTGGAGAGGAGGAGCAGAGCTGAGGAGGTGTATCCTCCACAGCCACTATGGCCAGCAAGGCCATGTGGCCTGGGTCCCTGGCGGTCCTCCTGGTCAGGTCCAGGGAGTAGAGGGGTAACCCATGACTGGGTGAGGCTCAGGCCCAACTCACTGGCACTCGGGCATCATCTTGCTGTTCATGGTGCAGGAACCACCATTGCTGCAGTGGCCAGTGCAGGTGAGACAGCTGGGGGCCACCCGGCCGTCCGTACAGCTGCAGGAAGGAATCAGAGGAGTGTCTGTGACACTGAGCAGTGGCAGGGCTGGGGTATAGGACCAGGGGGCATAGTTGGGGACAGGCCAGGGTCCAGGCTGTGCAGAACTGTGGCTCGGGTCCCTGCTCACTTGCAGGTGACGTCCCCACTCTGTTTGTTGACCACACAGGCTCCTTGGAGACAGCGACTGCACTTGTTCACCTCACACCTCGGTCCCTCGAAGTAGGCAGAGCAGCGGCATTGTCGGGAGCCATCAGCAGCCATCTGGCATGTGCCAAAGTTCTCACAGTAGTTAGAGCATTGCCCTGTGGTTGGGACAGAAGAGGAAGTGCCTCAAGCTCTGGCCTCAAGAAGGTCCTCCCTAGGTTGGCACTAGAAGGGACCCCAGGTCCTGTGAGTGACTCCCATCTCCTGAGTGCTCTGGTGCCCCCATGTCACAGGTCCCTGAGCATCCTCACAGGGTTCTGCTTTGGCTGGAGTGATCCTGATGCTAGGGGGCTCTCTGCCCCAGGGGGCTATGCCAACACAACCGTGAGGGAGCACCAGCAGCTTAGCCTGGCTCAGTGGTGTGTGCCTGGCCCCCTGCCCTGAGTGTGTCCCTGTAGGTCCCAGGTCCAGGATGACCACCACCTTTGGCTTCCCCCTACCTCCCCCAAGCCCAGATGGCTCACTCACGGTACTGGCAGCGGTCACCCAGGAAGCCAGGTAGGCACCGGCACTGGGGCTGGTTGCCCTGGTTGACAGTGCAGGTGCTGTTGTTGGCACAGTGGCCCGCACACACCTGCTGGGTGCATTTGGGGCCCGTGAAGCCTGTGGGGCACCGGCACGTGGGCATGCCTGGCGGGAGAGGATGTGTGAGTGGGACTGTGGCCCTCAGGTCTGCCCAGCCCTACCACAGAGGAACAGAGCTGGAAGGACTGGGGCAGGAGGCAAGGATCAGAGGGATGGGACCCTGGTGGGACCTGGACAGGACTATGGAGAAGAGGAGGAGGTGGCATGGCGGTAAGGAGGCAGGGCAGGGCTGGGCTTGCCCAAGGGTGGGCCTAGTGGGTGTGGGGCTGGGACAGGGGCAGGGAGCGGTAACTGGTGCCAGGAAGGACGTACCCGACGGGGAGGCAGCACAGGTGCCCCCGTTGCGACAGTACTCCCAGCACTGGTCCAGCTCACACTTGTCACCTGTGTAGCGGGGCTGGCAGCGGCACTTGGGCTGCCTCCGTGCATTAAGGAAACAGCTGCCACCGTTGAAGCACTGCAGGTTGCAGGTTCCAGGTCGGGGAGCTGCAAAAAGGACTGGTGAGGGGCCAAATTGGGGAAGGGGGCAGAACAGATGGGCAGTAGGGCTCGGGGGAAGTCAGGGGCCACAGGGAGGAGGATCCTGGGTGCAGGGTAGGACACCAGGAAGGACCCTGAGCATACCGTCTGGCGGGGGTGTTGGAGAGGGCACAGGCACACAGGTGCCATTGTCCAGCCGCTTCCCATTGGGACAGGTGCAGACAGGCCCACTGGGGCTCAGCAGGCATAGCCACTCACACTTCTTGCGGTCACAGGGGTTGGTCACTGAGGGTATGGGAGGGGGTGGGGAGAACACTAAGCAAGACACTTTTCTGATTCCTGTGGGTCCAGAATAATCCCCTTCCCAGCAGGTAGGCCATAGAGTAGGACAAAAGGTTCCAGGCCTGCCCTTGCCCAGCCCAGGCTTTTCCTGTGCCCACCTTCAGGCTGTTTATGCTGATGGTATAGGACCACGTCCGAGGCATGGCTCAGGCCCCCCGTCAGGTTGACCAAGGGGCTGTGTCCAAACTTATGGATCTTGAAGACACGATTATTGATGTAGGTGACGCCATAAATATAATCCTCAAAGACATCGATGCTGAAGGGGTGACTCAAGCCTGGGAGAGGAGGTAGAGTCAGAGGGGACTTGTGGGGGCACTCAGGCCCTAGCTGCATTCTCCAGGACATTGGCACCTATGCTTCCGGGTGCCTCAAATGCAACACGTCCAAGACCTAATGTCCCCCTCCCCCTGTTGCTCCTCCTGTGAACTATTACTGACAAAAGGTCCCATCACCCCAAGACTGCTGGGGTCATGGCTCCCTTCCTACTGCATCTCCCACATTTGCTAAGTTCCCAACGCCACCTATGCTGCCTCCTTTTGACTTCATTCTCACTGGCAGAACGAATGAGTGGACAAGTATGCAGGTGGGTTCAGGAGCCCAGATGGGGGGCCAGGAAAGCCCTGCACAATTGCTGGGGCCAGGCTGACAAAGGAAGGCGGGCCTTTGGACTCAGTGGAAGGATGGGAGGCACAGGGCTGGGGGCCAAGGTTCAACTCAGACCTCGTTTGCTGTCAGCAGCCATGACAGGGTCTGTGCCATTGAGCCGGATACTGCCGATGACCGAAAGCTTGGCGTCTGCCCAGTACAGCCGTTCATTGTGATAATCCACGGCCAGGCCTGGGGGTGGTGGAAGGTGGACAGCACGGTGAGGGATCAGCCCTCTTGCCCCAGGCTGGGGTTAGAAAGCAGAAACATCTACGGGTTTGGGCAGCTCCACCCTGTCACATGCCTCTCCCAAATAGCCTTCCGGGAAGAGCCTCCACAGCCACCTGCTCTGTCCCAGTCCAAGCCCCCTGCCCTTCCTAGATTTTATGTGAAGTCCTTAGCAGCTGGGCTTAGGGAGCCTGTCCTGCCCCCACCAACCTGTGGGCCACTGAATGTTGTCCTGCACCAGTGTCTCCCGAAGGGTCCCGTCCATTGCTGCAGTCTCAATCTTGGGGTGGTTGCCCCAGTCTGACCAGTACATAGTGCTAGGGAGGGAGAAGCGGTGAGTGTGGGGAGGTCTAAGGCCAGGGGAGGCAAAACAAGGTGGGACACCAGCTCTAGGTCTGGTAGCAGGGACTGCTGGGGACTAGGGGGAAGGCAATGTCTTCCTACAGAGAGGACAGATGTTAACTTCTGACCAGTTAAGTATCTTTTACTCTAAAACCACCATGTGTTGATCTAGACACATCTGGGTGGGCATAGCAGTTCCCCAGGGCAGAGAAGTCCAGAGCAGGGCTACACTTGACATCCAGCCTACTGGAGGTCAGGTCCTCCTCAAGTGGCTGCAGGGAGCCCTGAGTAAACACAGCATGGGGAGGGGCAGGGCAGCCTGACGCCCAGAGAGCCTGGGGAGGCCCTGCCTCGGGCTGGCCTGGGAGGGGAGAGAGCACCTATGGGAGAGGCCCCTCCCACGCCTCCCTTGTTTACCCCCTCAGTGGGTCCACCACGATGGCGTGGGGCTCGTCGATCATGCCTGAGATGAGCGTCTTCCTGTTCTCGCCCTTCATCTGTGCCACCTCAATCACGTCCCGGCCTGAGTCAGTCCAGTACACGTTCCCGGCCACCCAGTCAATGGCGATGCCTCGTGGCATCTTCAGCCCTGAAATCTGGATGGGGGTCACAGTTTCAGGGGCTACCACCTTTTGTTTTCTTTCTATTATCTCTGCCATCACCCCCCTACCCCCTGCCAGCCTGTCCTTGCTAAAATGTCACTCCAGATTGACAGTCAGCCTCTAGCTTTAAAGAGACTCCACTGACACTCAGCTTCTGTGCTAGAGTGGGAGCTTTCCCATGTTTTGCCCATTAAGCCTCAGGAAAAGCCTGACAGGCACTGGGACAAGCACTACTGCCTCACATCCATGACGAGCACAGTGAGGCCCAAAGAGGTCAAACAAGTTGGCTAAGATTCATGCAGTGATGGCAGTGACACTAATGCCGAGGGCCTCACTGTCCACCATGCCCTGTGCCCTGGGCTGGTGCCAGGGCCAGCTACTGATGACTCTCACTGCTCTACCTGCCATCCACACCTCAGAATCTAATTCTAACACTGTCGTTGCCCTCCACAGTCTCACCCTCTGCCCCCCTCCACTGTCCTTTTCCAATTTTGCTCTGAACCATCTACTCTGTGGAGCTCTTCCACCCAATTCATGTTGGGCTGGGTGCTCACGTTGAGGTGGGTGACACCCCGGTCTATCTGTCGCCGGTGACGATTGGAAGTGGTAGGAGGTGCAGCAGGTGGCAGGCTGCGGTAGGAGATGGTGCCCGTGTGCCAG
Source organism: Perodicticus potto (assembly GCA_963574655.1). Taxonomy (NCBI): domain Eukaryota; kingdom Metazoa; phylum Chordata; class Mammalia; order Primates; family Lorisidae; genus Perodicticus; species Perodicticus potto. Next base: position 26,506 of record CAUYRH010025855.1, read on the forward strand.
TTGGTCCAGTAGACACGGCCAGCCTTGACATGGACATCCATGGCATCGATGCGGACACTCTCGTCACCCTGGAATGCCTGCTCGTAAGCTGAGTGGGGGTGTCCAGGGAACAGGCTGCGGATCTCATTGTCATCAGCAATGTACAGAACTTGGTATTCAGAGCCTAGAGGGGCAAGAGGCTGGAGCTGGGAGGTGCTGGGAGGAGGTGCCTATGATGTGCACCCCGACCTAGCTCAGCCCCTTTCACACCACCAGTGTTACAACTTGCTCTGACTAGAGGCTGATTCTCATCCTTCTGGCACCAGGCTGGAGGCTCCGACCTCAGCCCCTAGACTTCCTCAATTCCCCCAAACAGGTCGGTGTGACCTTCTCCAGAAAGCTGTGCAGCCCCTCCACCCCAGGGATCTCTTGTCTCCTCATGGCCTCTGGATGGCATCACCCTGCTCTGAGCTATATACTGCCTGACATGTGCTTGGGGGTGCACATGCACGTGGGGTGTGTGTGCATGGTATGTGGCTGGGTTGTGTATGTGCAGGGGTGTGTGTAGGTGTTTGTGCACAGGCACGTGGAAGGACCAGGTATCTGTCAAGGCGGGTGGGGAATGTGCAAGTGGGGCCTGCCAACGGTGTCTGAGCTCTCATTCCAGGCACAGCGATGAGAAGGCCTGTGTGTGAGCAGGAATGCTGCCCGCCCTGCTCCTTCAGTGAGAAGCCCCAGGCCCGCGGCACTGTGCTGGGGAAGCCGCACCGTGGATCTGGGGTTCTGCATCTGGGCAAAGGGGTGTGGAAGAAGCATTCCATGTCAGGTTGGCCCCACTTTATATCCTGGTGTCACCTGGCCCGCCGCCCTTTCTCTGTGCCAGCTCCGGTACCTTCGGCCTTGCAGGTGTTGTGAGTCTTCATGAAGTTCCGAGCGCAGCTGCAGAGGTGGCCGCCCTTGGTGTTGTTGCAGAGCTGTGAGCAGGTGCCAAAGCGCAGGCACTCATTGATGTCTGGGGATTACACGGAGGGTCATGGGGAGTCCTGGGCCTGGTGTTTCTGCCCACCCTGTTTGATCCTGTTCCCTACCCTGGCATCCGGGCTGGCCTGGCACAGTGTGGAAGCCTGGGCGGCAGGCGCAGTAGGCGGCTTTCTCGGTGTGCACGCAGCGGGCCTCATCTCCACAGATGCTGGCGTTGGTGGCGCAGCTGGTCAGCTTAGGGTCTGTGGGGGGCACAGAGTGGATTCCCTCCCCTGAGCGACCCCAGGCCTGACTTGGCGCTCTGCCCGCCCAGCGCCCACAGCAGCATGAAGCTCTCACCAATGCTGCAGCCCTCCTCGTCAGAGCCGTCCCCGCAGTCATCGAACATGTTGCAGCGCAGGGAGAAGGACAGGCAGTGCTGGTTCCGACACAGAAACTCCTTCTTGTCTTTGCAGTGTGGGGTCTGGGCCGTGGGGGGCTCTGGGAAGGGTGGGGGCTTCAGGCCCTGGGTATTCACCCCTGCCTCCTCCTCCCACAGGACCACACGGATACCACTGGGTCCCCACTCCTGGCTGTTTGTCAAGCTTGCAAGGGGAGCTGGTCACACACTCAAGTTCCCAGCCCCGCCTCCGAGACCTGGGGCATCATCGGGAAGCCTCCAGAACCTACCCTAAGGGCTTTCTCTCTCCCAAAGAAGGGCCCTCAGGCTCTCAGCGAAGGATCCTCCCGTTCCCGGCAAGTCTGCTTCCCGGATGCTGCTCCCGCTTGGCGCACACTCACCCCTTGAGCAGAAACCCCACTGCAGACTCCCATCGCTGGCCCGTGCTCACCACAGTCCTCCTCGTCAGTCCCATCCCCGCAGTTGTCTGTGCCGTCGCACTGGCGCCCGATCCACAGGCAGACGCGGTCGTTCTTGCAACGGAAGGGCCGGTTGGGAGGACACGTGAACCGCGCTGCCACGGACAAGAGCACACAGCCAGAATTAGTCTTGCGGTTGTGAGGCTGCTACCCGCCACAGGGGAGCCCCGCCCACTGGAGCCCCGCCCACCACCAGACCCTCCCACTGGGGAGCCCCGCCCCCAGCCTCCACCCCAGATCTCACAGCACTCCTCTGGGTTTTCGTCTGAGTTGTCCCCGCAGTCGTCCTCGCCGTCGCACTTCCAAGCTAGCGGCTTGCACAAGGTGTTGTTGCACTGGAACTCGTCCAGAGGGCAGGTCCGCACTGCGCGCCAGGACGGCAAAGAAGGAAGAATGAGCCACCAGCAGCAGGCCCGCACCCTGCCCTCCACAGGCGGGGCCCAGGCTCAGAGGGCAGCGGCCGTGCAGTTCCACGCCAGATGCAGAGAAGCAACCCTGAGCTGGAAGTGGGAGTCCTTGCCCACCACGGCAGGGCAGGGCATTTGCCCTCACAGCTGGGTACCCTGTTCCAAGACCCAGGCTTTGCACTGCTCATTCTGGGGCTACCCAGCCCAGGAGGCCTGCCAGAGGTGAGCGCTGTCTCACTGCCCCAGTAAAGGAAAGTGAGCAGGACTCTGCTTCTTGGGGCAGTCGTCTGCCCAGCAGGAACTTATGGGGGTGGGGTCCAGACAGCTGATACCTTTCTGAGGGGTTTGGGCCTCTTGTAGGTGACACTGTGCCAGGCACAGCCTATACAGAGATGTGGACTCAGGGTCTCTGTTCTTTTTTTTTTTTAGATCAAGGCACCCATCAAAAAGGGCCCTGTGTCTTGTTTACTGCTACAAATCCAACACCTGTGACAGTGCCTGGTGTGTGGAAAATGCTTAATAAATATGTCATGTCAAGAGTGAATACAGAAAAGAGAGAATGATGAGTAACTGGGACATAAGATGGGGTTGGGGAACAGTGGTAGGGTCCAGGGAAGCCAAGCTGAAGGGGCTCACCGCCAGTGCCACAGGCTTCCTCGTCACTGCCATCCATGCAGTCAGCATCTGCGTCACAACGCCAACGCAGGGGAATACAGTGGCCACTCTTGCACTGGAACTGGTCCATGTCACAGCGGGGGGTGCAGTCTTTCTGTGGGCATGGGAGCAGCAGCTTGGTTAGCTCTAGGCACCCTTGGGGCCTGCCTCCTCTGAGGCCATCCCTCCTTCTTTCTGGTCTCTCTGCCCACCTCATCTGAACCATCTGCACAGTCGTGGTCCCCATCGCATTTCCAGCGCCCAGCAATGCAGCGGCCATTGGCACAGGAGAACTCACTCTCGGAGCAGGGCCGAGGGGCTGGGGAAGGACAAGGGAGAGAAAGGCCCCAGGAGGGTGGGCATAGGGACTCAGCCCTTGGGACATCTCTAGCCCCTGGCAGAGTGAAACTCTTGAACCCAAGCCCTATCCCTGGTTTCCCAAAGGCCACAGCTGACTGGCATAATGACCAAGATGCTTAATCAAACCTGAGCAGAGTCAACTGGCTGTCCGTATGGGAGTAGCTGGGCTCAGAAGGTGCTCACACTTACCCCAGTGGGGACAGACAAATGAGAGAGGGCACAGGTTCTTGGCCTTGCCCTTAGGACAGACTGTGTATGGGGAGGGAAGGGAGGGTAAGGAACACTGAGACGAGCACCAGGGTTGGGGAGGCAACGAGGGATGATGGGCAGAGGCACGGCACAGGGATGGGGGCTCTGGGGCAGAGGCAGGGCGTGGTGGGAACACAGGCATATCAGAGACACCTACCTCTGCAACCCCAGGTGGACAGTGTGAAAATGGAGAGAAACATGAGATGAAGTGAAATGGTACAAACTCAAATACACAACATGGAGTGGGGTGGGGTGAAGAGGGAGGCGGCCACCTGCTCTAGCACAACCTGGTGGCAGGATGGGGGTGGGGGGCCGAGGTCTGGGCAAGGCTGTCACTGGGCTGGGCTGGGTGGAGAACATACTGCAGCTCTCCTCGTCAGAGTTGTCCCCACAGTCGTTGTCGTAGTCGCACTGCCAGCGGCCGGGCACGCAGCGGTTGTTCTTGCAGCGAAACTGGTATGGCTCACAGGTGCGCTCGTCTGGGTGCGGCATGGTGGGGGAAGATGTCAGGGAGGTCAGGGACGGGCCCGGGGCAGATGTGAGGGTCTCCGGCAAGCGTGGTCAGAACAGCTGGGGCAGGGGGGCCTGGCAGTGTGTGTGGGGCACAGATAGAGGCATTAAGGGGTGATAGGCTTGGGTGGGTGTGGGTAAGTGAGCTCCTATCAGTGTCAGGCCTCCCTGTGCCAGCCCCAAAGTGGGTACAGAGCCCAATGCCAGGGCCACACTGTTTGTCAGCAAGCGGCCCCAGACCTCTGCCCCTGTCCCCCAGGCAGATGGCCTTCCTCATGGAACAGGGGCTGGGCTCACCACACTCTTCCTTGGGCTCATCTGAGCCGTCTCCACAGTCATCCTCGCCATCACATTTCCAGCGGGCAGGGATGCAGCGGCCTGAGTCCTTGCAGCGGAACTCATCCACTCCGCAGGTCATCTGGGCTGCAGGGGGCGGGGCGAGGGTGAGCACCTTCCACGAGCGTGGGAGCAGCAGCCACAGCTAGGGAGGGTGGGCTCCAGGGCTCTGGGCAACTCACTGCAGTTGGCAGGCTCGTCACTGCCATCCACACAGTCGTTGTCCCGGTCGCACACCCAGACCCGGGGGATGCAGCGCTTGGTGATGGAGCACTGGAACTGGTTGGGGGCACAGGTCACCTCGGCTGCAGGGTGGGCGAGAGAAGGACACTCCCTTACACTCACAATCTCAGTTCAAGATCACTGTCTTTCCCCTCTTCCAGGCCCTGGCCCTGGGCTTTCTACCAATTTACTGCGAAGAAGGAACAGTTCATCTTTTTGCTTTCTGGATCTGTCTCTATACTGGGCACGAGGACTTTATGGGCACACCAAGTTACAGCCAGTGTCATTTATGTTGCCCATCTACACCTGGTGCAATGACTTGAGAGCCCCAGCAGGAGTGGTGGGGAGGCTCCACGTCGACTGTGCTTGCTGCCTCCCACCACCCAGCCCTGCCTGCCCCTTGGCACTCACGGCAATCTCTCTCATCCTCCCCGTCTCCGCAGTTGTCCTGCCCGTTGCAGCGGAAGATGCCCGGAATGCAGCGGTTGGTGTTGGTGCACTTGAACTGACTGGGCAGGCAGACATGGATGTCTGTGGGGGAGGAGGGTAACTGAGGAGGACAGAGGACTCGGGGCAGGGAAGTGGAGGGACCCAGCCCACAGAGAAACCGGCCTTTGGCTGGAGCTTCCTTGTCCCTGAAACCTCCAAATTCTGGGGAGGTAAAAAAATGGAGGAAAGAGGGTAGTGGTGCCTGGGCAGCCCTTTACCGCAGTTGGCCTCGTCACTGTTGTCCTGGCAGTCATTGTCTCCGTCACAAATGAAGGCAGGGTTTGTACAGATGCCGGTGGAGCACTGGAACTGTCCCGGGCGGCATTTGAATTCGGCTACCAGGAGGGAGGTTCAGCATCAGAAGGGCGGGTTGGGCACAGTTAGGCCCCCTCAAGGGGTACTGCAGCCTGAGGACCATCCTGCCACCCTCTCCTGGACACTCACGACAGTCCGGGGGCTCGTCCGAGTGGTCCCCGCAGTCATCCTCAGTGTCACACTTCCACCAGAAGGGGATGCACTTGTCGTTCTTGCACACAAACTGGAGGGCAGGTGGGGGCAACAGGGGTTGGTGGGGGGTCTGGGGAACTCAGAAGTCTTTCTTTTGAGGGGCTGGGATGTTCCAAAGGAATGGAGGGGCAGGGCATTTCAGGGGCAGGTTGAGCTGGCTGGCAGGGTGGGCTATGATGAAGGCAGGAAGGCCAGGTGCAGGGGGAGTGTGTGGAGGTCAGTGCCAGGGGCTCGGTGAGGAGGGTCAAGGTAGGGTGTGGAGGTGTTTGTGTGAGGTGACGGGTGTAAAAGTCTTGCTGTGGGGAGACAAGAGGTAGGCAAGAAATGTAGGGGTGTTAGCGGGGGAAAACCAGATGCGTGAGGATATCAGAGCAGGTACTGGGGTCCAAGAGGGTTGGGCGTGCTGGTGTGGGGGTCGAGGGAGCAGGCATTAGTGGGGGGCAGTTAGAGGGACAACCTCACCTGGCTTGCTGTGCAGTTAGACACACAGGTGCGGCCATCACCGCCCAGGTAGAAGTTGGTGGGGCAGGCACACTTGTGGCCCCCACCAGGGGACAGCAGGCACAGGTTGCTGCAGCCACCATTGTTGACCTTGCAGGGGTGATTGGGCACTGCCAGAGAAAGTGGTTTATTTATTTATTTTTGAGACAGAGTCTCACTTTGTCACCTTTGATAGAGTGCTGTGGTGTCATAGCTCATAGAAACCTGAAACTCTTGGCCTCAAGTGATTCTCTTGCCTCAGCCTCCCAAGTAGCTGGGACTACAGGCACCTGCTACAACACCTAGGCTTTTTAGAGACAGAGTCTCGCTCTTGCTCACGCTGGTCTTGAACCTGTATGCTTAGGCAATCCACCGGCCATGGCCTCCCAAAGTGCTGGGATTACAGGTGTGAGCCACTGCGGCCATCCCAGAGAAAAGTGGTTAGAGGGTGGCCAGCTGGGTGCAATTTCTGGACCATTGCTCCCTGAGCCACTGGCTGCTAGCAAAGTGAGGGTAGTGCTGGCTGGTGACACATTACTGGTCTTCCAAAGGCTGCCCAGCTCACTCTAGCCTGGGTGGAAGGGGTTGGATCTAAATACTGCCCGTTTTAGGAGGGAGCTGAAGCCAAAGATAGGAGCAGACTCTCTCCAGGTCCTAGCTCAAGGGAGCCAAAAGCCTCCACCCTGCTTCACCAGGTCTGTTTTCCCGCCACCCCCACCTAGGGCCAACCCTCCCCTGAGTGCTGTACCCCAGAGCTGGACCACACTCTGCCTACTCCCTACTGGAATCTTCCAGTGTTTGGCAAAGATTGCTCAATCATGCTGGAGAAGGGTGAGCAGGAACCCCTGCTGGGTTCCCGTGCCCCCTGGGGCTGCCCTGCTCCCACCCCTGCTCACCATCCGGCTGGCGCAGGCCATGGAAGACGTGCAGGTCCATGGGCCGGTGCAGCGTGCTGATGAGGAGCGTCTTGTTGGCACCGGTGGTCTTGTGGGCACGGTTGATGGACTTTGTCTCCCAGTCGGTCCAGTAGACGTAGTCCTCAAACAGGGTCAGTGCAAAGATGTGCGGGATGTCCTGGCTCAGCACTGTGGGGCAGGGACACAATGGCAGTCAGTGCCGAGTGTGGCTAGGCGCCTTGCCTGTCTGGCCTCAGCTCCCACCTGCGAGGTGGGTGTGAGCCCAGGGCCAGACAGCTCAGTGGCTTTCCAAGGTCGCAAAGTAAGCAAGTGGCAGGGCTGGAGTCCAGGCTGTCTGACAGCAGGGCCATATCTATGGCAGCATGCGCCCGCCCACCCCCAGAGCTCCCCAGGCCACCCACTGCCACCTACCTTGGTCCATCATTTAGAACTGTACATGTGTCTTGGGGCATTCAACACCCCACACCCCAGAGGACCACGTCCTCTGGCTTCTCTGGCCACTCCTGCCCCCAGCACCCAATTCCCTGTTGCTTCAGACACCCAAGCTGTGAGGTCTGTTATGCCCATGCTGCCTCACTGGCACACTGACCGACATGGCGATTAGAGCCGTCCAGGCTGGCAAATTCAATGTAGTCCTCCCGCGCATCGGCCCAGTAAATGCGCTCGGTGACGTAGTCCAGCGTCAGCCCATTGGGCCACGTGATCTTGGTGTCCACAATAACGCTGCGGCTGGACCCGTCCATGCCGATCCGGCCTATCAGCGAGTGGTCACCCCAATCTGTCCAGTACAGATACCTGGCAGGGGGCAGGCAGTGAGCTCCAAGAGATCCAGACACATTTATGGGTGACACATTTACTGGTCTTCCAAAGGCTGCCCAGCTCACTCTAGCCTGGGTGGAAGGGGTTGGATCTAAATATTGCCCCTTTTAGGAGGGAGCTGAAGCCTGCAGTGAGGCTTGGCCTGGATGCTTGAGGGTACCCCTGGATGCTCAGAGCCCCCCAGTCCTTCTCGTCCACATACCCGTTCTGCACGTCCACCACCAGAGCCCTGGGTTCACGGAGGCCAGAGCTGACCAGCACTGTCCGATAGGCCCCATTGAGCTTGGACACTTCAATGGTGTCCCGACCTTTGTCACACCAGTACAGGTTGCCGCCTACCCAGTCCACAGCCAGCCCATCAGGGTTGCTGAGGCCTGTCCGGTGCAGTACCTGTAGGCAAGGGCATGGAGGGAGCCCTGAGTGACCTGGGGAAGGGCCATCAGCTCTCTGGGGCTCGGCCTCCCCCACGGATAAAATGGGGTGGAACTCCCTCTCCCTGTGCCCGGGAGCACAGGTTTGATGGAGGTCAGACATGAGGGGGAACTTCCTGCTAATGAGGGAGGCTTGGGGGTAGCAGAAAGGGAAGAGACAGAGGGGTCCCTAGTCTGTGCTCTCTGGGCTTGGAGGAGAGAAGCCAGGACAAGCAGCCACTTTGGGGAGAGGAGAAAGTAATGCTGGTAGGAAGGTGGGAAGAAGGGGAGATGGATGATCTTAAAATAGCGGTCTGGGGGTGCCCTGGTGCTGTACCCAGGGGGTCCTGGGGTGTCACGCAGAGGCCCCGCCTGCCCCACCTGCACATTGCTCCCATTGAGGTGCATCCTCCGGATCATGCTGCCCTGGGTTGTCACATCAGTCCAGTAAATCATCTGCTCTCGGTAGTCAAAGTCCAAGGCCACAGCGTTGTTCAGGCCCTGATGTGGGGAGTGGGGGAGGGGAGGAGTCTGCTGGGGCAGCAGGGGCCATACTAGAGGTGGGGGAGGGTGGCTTGAGAAGCAGCAGGGGTGATGACGATGGCCCAAGTGGAGGAATGGTGTGAAGCTATATTGGGTAGGGAACACGGGCAGGGTCCAGGGGGGCCCAGGTTTGGCACCTGCTTAAGTAACGTGTAGTTGGAGCCATCCAGGTTGAGCTTGCGCAGATAGTAGCGATTGGCAAAGATCAGAAACGGTTCCTCGTCTGGAAATGGGAGCCCAGCTAAGCTCCCCGCAGGGCACAGCCTGGCTCCCTGCTCTCCCGTCATTGCCCCCAGCTGCCCGGGCCACCTCAAGGCCCTTGGGACACCAGACTCACCAGTCACAGCTTTGCAGCTGTGGGGGTCACCGCCGCGGGGGGCATAGCCCTGCACACACAGACACTTGTAGCTGCCATGGGTGTTGATGCAGCGCTGACTGCACGGGAAGGTGGTGCTGCACTCATCCACGTCGGCACAGGTCCGCCCGTCGTCCTTCAGTCGGAAGCCAGGGCGACAGCGGCACTGAGGATATAGGGAGTCTTGGCTGGGTGTGTGGCAGAGGGGATCGCCTCTTAGGCTCCAATTCCTTACAGCCTGCCTTGCCATGGGGAGGCAGGAAACACATGGGTACTGAGCCCTCACCCACAGTAACCAGGCAGGTGAGTTTGCCATCTCAGCACATTTTCTGCACCCATGGGCCAATGCCCAGGCCTTTTCCCACGTGCCCTGCGAGCATCACTTGGCAAAGCTGCCCACGCTCTCCACCGATGACATGCCTTCCTCACGGTGGTCATCTCAGCCTTGGGAGCCCCTTCTCAAGCTCCTCTGTTGGTCACCCCCTCCCTACCCCAGTGTTGCCCTGTAAAGGGCTCAGGCCCGGGACGTCCTCCTTCCCCCAACTATACTCACTCCCTCAGGAATCTTGCCTAGGTGCAGGGATTTCTTTTTCTTTTTCTTTTTTTTTTTTTTGAGACAGAGCCTCAAGCTGTCGCCCTGGGTAGAGTGCTGTGGCATCACAGCTCACAGCAACCTCCAATTCCTGGGCTCAAGCGAGTCTCTTGCCTCCGCCTCCCAAATAGCTAGGACTACAGGCGCCCGCCACAATGCCTGGCCATTTTTTGGTTGTAGCCATCATTGTTGTTTGGCAGGCCCGGGCTGGATTCGAACCCGCCAGCTCAGGTGTATGTTTGGCAGGCCCGGGTTAGATTCGAACCCGCCAGCTCAGGTGTACGTGGCTGGCGCCTTAGCCCGCTGAGCCACAGGCGCCGAGCCTAGGTGCAGGGATTAAAATAGCATCTCTATGTGATTACTCCCAGGTTCCTCTCTCCAGGCAGGGCCTGTCCCTTAACTCCAGGCCTGTGCACTGCTGCCTATGTGACATCTCATTCCTCTCTCCCTCAAGTCCTGCTGGTTCTACTCCCCAAACAGGTGGCGAGCCCAACCACACGGAGGTCTGGCTTGTTTACTGCTGTGTCCCCAATGCCCGGGACAGTGGGTGGCTTAGAATAGGTGCTCAGTAAACACTAGTGGGATGAATGAATGAACGAGTGAGGCACTGGAGAAGGGTGGAAGCCCCTGCCCAGGGGCTGGGCACACCTTGAAGCCAATCTTGAGGTCCTCACAGTCCTGGCTGCAGCCGCTGAGCTTGCGGCTCAGGCACTCATTGACATGGCAGCTGCGCTCGTCTGAGCCGTCACCGCAGTCATCCTGGCCGTTGCAAAGCAATGCCTCAGCCACACAGCGCCCACTGCTGCACAGGAACTGGGACGAGGCGTTGCACTTGTGCTCTGGGGAGGGCAGGGCAGCGGGTCAGCAGGGCCCAGGCAGTGTGGGCCGAGGCGGGGGTAGCCAGGCCAAGTGCCCACCTGGGCTGGTGCAGTGTGGATTCTTGGGGGCCTCATCGCTCTGGTCGTGGCAGTCGTTCTCGCCATCACACTCCCACTGCCGCGAGCTCAGGCAGCGGCCGTTGGCACAGCGGAACTCGTTGGGGCCGCAGGTTGGGTATTCTGCTGGGGGAGGGAACAGTTAGGCTGATGCCCAGACACAGCAGAAGGCAGGGCCTGCTCCCACCACAGCTGGGGCTCACCACACTCGGGGGACTCATCAGATCCATCCGCACAGTCACGGTCATGGTCACACACGAAGTGCTTGGGGATGCACTGGCGGTTCTGGCACATGAACTCGCGATCATCACAGGTGCTGTTGTATACTGCAGAAGAGGTGGTGAGGCCCCTCAGTGCTGCCCCTGGCCCTGTCTGACATGCTGCTGACCGTCCCTAGCCCCAACTCTCCTAGTTTCAGCAGTGGAATGGGCAGAGCACTGGACACGGAGTCTGGGTCGCAGGCTGTAGTGATGGCTCTACCACCGACCAGCTGCCCCACTGAAGCACTCTCCCCAGCTTCCCATCTTCAGAAGGAGCCCAGCCACTGGCACTCACAGCAGCCAGCTGAGACGCTCTCATCAGCACCATCAGCACAGTCCTTGTCCCCATCACAGAGCCATCGCTCGGGCACACACACATGGGTGCCAGGGCAGGAGAAGGAGGCGGGGCCGCAGGTCTTGCCTTCTGCAGGTAGGAGGGGGTAGCTGAGACTCAGGGCCAGGAAGGCAGGCCAGGCACCCTGCTGCTGTGCTGCCCCCCATAGGAACATGTCTGTGTTCCGTTCCTTGGGGCGTGCCCCTTGTACCATCCCGCTGCCCTTACCACAGTGAGCTGCCTCATCCGAGCCATCCCCACAGTCATCGCTGCCATCACACAGCCACTGCTTAGAGATGCAGCGATGGTTCTGGCACTCGAACTGGGCCTCTGAGCAGAACTTGTCTGGGGCAGTCGGAAGCCATAGTTAGAGGGGTGGCTGGTCACCCAGCTGGGCAGGCTGATGCCATGGGGTGACGGGAAGGTGCTGAGGCACCCCTCTGCAGGGGATCAGCTGAAACTGGGGTGTAGGGGATAGGGTAAAGGCCCAGGGTGTCCTCCTGGGGGGATGTCTCCTGGGAGGGACATGGGGTGGGGCCTGATATCCCCCAGGTGATAGTGCTCAGGTGAGAGAGGGCTGTGGTCACTCACTGCAGTGGGTCTCATCCTCGCCATGTTCACAGTCATCCTCCTTGTCACATGTCCAGCTCATGGGGATGCAGCGCCCACTGGGGCAGGCAAAGTAATTCAGGGGGCATCTGGGACGCTTCACACCTTGTGGTACAGGAGGCTGTGAGGGCACTGCTCGCCTTAGCTGCCACCCACCCACCACACACCTGCCTGGGCCCACCTGGGCAGTCACGCTCGTCACTGTAGTCCCCGCAGTCGTTGGCACCATCGCACACCCAACTGGGTGCATAGCAGAGGGAGGTGCGCTCACAGGGCTGGAAGAGCACACCCTTCACGCCTAGGCGGAAGTAGCTGCTGCAGTCGGTGGCACCTGATGGGGACGGGAGCAAAGGTGATGCCTAGTTTCCTTGAAGACACCCCCAAGGCAGCTGCCAGCCCTACGGAACCTTTGTGTGCTTCAGAAAGTTGAACGGTACCCTTTGGAGGGGCACTGTCCATGCTGTCCACTCCCAGGGGCTCAGGAGCAGGACAGGGATGAGGCTGCAGGGAAACGGAGGCTGCCATGTGGGGCTGGAGGGAGGGCTTGGAGGTAGGGTGCCCAGGAAGCACACAAGCTGTCACTCACTGCAGTTCATCTCATCTGAGGCGTCCTCACAGTCTACAAACTGGTTGCAGCGGCTGGAGTTCCCTATGCAGGTCCCATCACGGCAGCGGAATTCACCCACAACACAGGCCGTCTCTAGAATAGCACCACCCATCCCATCAGGCCAGTGTCCGCCCTGTGTGGCGCAAAGCCTACCCAGGCCCATCACAGAGCACCCTGAAGCCAATGCTGTGGGCCTGGGAACAAAGGCTCAGCCGGGGTGGGACAGGGAGCGCGTGCATCACTCACTGTTGCAGGGGATCTCGTCAGAGCCGTCCCCGCAGTCATCGGCCCCATTGCACCACAGCATGTTGGACACGCAGCGTCCATTGTTGCACTGGCGGAAAGTCTTCTTGCAGCGGCGTGTGTCTGCAGATAGGAGATCAGGACACCAGTCAGTGTGGGGACAGGAAAGGGTTGCCTCTGATGAGACACCATGCATTCAGTGCCCGTGGGCCTGGTATCAGCTAACAGCGATTCTGCCCTTCCTGCCCAAGCCCTTTCTCAGCCAGGAAGCTGGTCATGCCTGTGCTCCACCCTGTAGGGGCTGAGGCTGGGGCCTGAGGGCCTGGGGAGGAGGACCCAGACTCTGTGCCTGCAAGCAGCAGGGGCCAGGGTTGGCTCCTTACTGCAGTAGGAAGGCTTCTCGTCGGACTTGTCCTTGCAGTGGGAGACGCCATCACATGTCAGGCTGAAGTTGATGCACTCACCGTTGGCACACTCAAACTCATCTTGTGCTCGGCAGGAGGAATTCACCGCTGTGGGGAGGGAGGCTCGGTGAGCCAGGGCTGGGGCCCCAGTGCCCTACTCCCCTCTCCCCCCAGAAACAGGGTCCTGTCAGCTTCTATCTAGCAAAAGGCTTTGAGGGGCGGAGAAACCAGGAAGGAAATGATCCCAGTGTGTGCTGGGGTCCCCTGCCAGCCCCTCCTCCTCCTGCCCGACTCACCTCGGCAGGTGAGATCCTCCTGGAGGATTCGGCCCCCCCGGCAGGAGCAGTTGACGTGGCCTTGGTGAGTGAGCAGACACAAGTCTTGGCAGCCACCATTGTTGATTCGGCAAGGGGAGAGTTCACCTGAGCAGGGACAGGGCAACCACGGGGCTGCAGAATGTCCTCTGAGGTGTCCTCCCATCCCTCAGATTTCTGGGACTTTGTGGCCTTCTGTGCTGCTAGGGCAGGTGGGGAGGGTGCAGGGGAGGGTGCTGCAGGACAGGAGGGCAAGTTTGGAGTGTGTGGAGGTGCGGGGGGGTTGAAGAGGTCTGTGCTCTTAGGTGGGGCACTGGGGGCTCCAAGGTGTACTTTAGGAGTCCGACCCCAGGGCCTTGAGACACTGTGTACTGTGATAGGGGTGTGGGAGAGACCTGAAAAGCTGCAATCTGATCTGTGATAGAGACATGCAAGCTGGGAACAAGTGCAGGTGTAACTGGGTGCATGTGGGTGAGGGGAATGGCCAGGGCAGGCAGTGGGGTATCCAAGGATGTGGATGAGCCCTGGGGGCTGGGGTGGTGGTGACATGAGAGTGCTTGTGAGTGACGTGGACAAGATGCCATGTGTGTGCACAATAGTCCTGGGGGAGCCAGGGCAAAGGTATGTACAAGTATGTGTGCGGGCACAGGGGGCAGTCCTCGGCTGTGGCACACGTGTGCGTGTTTGCAGGCACAGTGCGACAGCACGGCAATGCTGGTGGCAGTGGCCTCACTCACAGCTGTTGGTATCCTTGGCCACAGCAATGATGCCCATGGGCTGCTGGGGGATGTCCACACGCAGTAGCTTCATGTCACTGCCCACATACTTGTTGGCACGTTGCACGGCCCGCCGCACCCAGTCGGTCCAAAAGATGTGCTCCCCATACACAGCCAGCCCGAAGGGGTGGACAGGCTCTGACTTCAGGATCACCTGTGGAAATGGAGCTGTCACCATCTGGCATCGTTCAGGCCTCTCACCCTGACTTTCCCTGAGTGCAGCCGGATGCAGGGGTGAGGGCCCTGGGTTGACAGACACAGAATGACAAGGACCCGCAGAGGCATGTTGCCACCTCCCTTGCCAGGCTACACAGGGTGGGCTGCCCGTGGCCTGGGCCTGGGCAGGACTCCTCGCTCCTCCTGTGTGCCTCACGCCTCCCCTGCCGCTCTGCACTGGGGCAGTGGCCAGCCCTTGGTCCCAGCCTTCCCTCCTGCTGCCTGCCCGCCCACCCGCCTGCAGACTCACATAACGGTGGGAGCCGTCATACTCGCACCGCTCAATCTTGTCCAGGGTGGCATCGGAGAAGTAGAGCTTCTCTGCGCGGTGGTCGATGGCCAGGCCGTTGGGGGTGCGGATGTCTTTCTCTATGAGCGTCAGGATGTTGGCTCCTGACAGGGCTGCCCGCATGATGCTGGGGTGCTGCTCGTTCCAGTTGGTCCAGAACATCAAGCTGGGAAAGAGGGCACTGGGATCAGGATCCAAAGCCAGCGAGGCTGCCACAGAGGGCACAGGCCAGGACGTGCAGGCTCCCGGAACCCAGAGCCGGCCAGCGTGCAGACCAGACCCTGTGCAGGGGCAGCCAGGGATCTTTTAAGGCCAGCACGGCCCCACTGCCCAAGGAGGGCCCAGCCTCTGTGCAGGTAATCCATGTGTCACATGGTCGACTGTGACTCACTCTGCATGCCTCATGCCGTGTGACCGCAGACACACATTGCCGTCTGGGAGGTGCCCATCTGTGTCTGCTGAGAGGAGGGCCAGTGCAGCCATGGGAGCCGGGCTCTGAGGTGCCAACCCTGGCCCCACCACTTACCAGTCGGGTGCCCATGGGCAACTTACTGAAGCGCCCCATGCCTCAGTCTCCTCTCCTATGAAGTGGGGATAGTCACACCGCCCACCTCACAGAGTGGCCAAGAGAATGAAAGACGTTAGTTTCTGTCGTAATGACATGTGGCGAACACTATATTTTCCATGATTTTATTCTTAACTGCTCTCTTCTCTGCAATGAAGCTGGCTCTTTTCTAGATCATCTAGAAAGCCTTGTTGAGTGTAAATGTGTCCTAGGTCTTGGGGATACAGGGATCCCACTCTCAAAGAGCTCCTCAGAATCAGCTTCTCTGTGACTTAAGGCATTTGCACATTTGGGATTGGAGTCCCAGCTCCACTTTTCCTGGCTCTGACCTCGAAATGAGCTCTTGGCCCCTCTGAGCCTCAGCTTCCTCTTAGTAAGGGAGGTGACGGGAACATTCGGCCACCAATTATGCTGTGCTCCTCTGGGGACAGACGTTGGGCTAGAGCGAGGACTGTGGAAGACCACAAGGATTCGCAGGGTTGGCCCAGCATATTCCCACGCTCCCCAGCTGACCCTCACGCACACTGGAGTTCGAGAACCATCAAGGGACACAAGACCCACTTCCGTCCCCAGTCCTTCAACAGCACCTGCCCACCTCCACCCCAAGACGTCTTTCCTGCCTGCCCTTCCACTTGGTCCTGCCCTGGTGTACCCTTCAGCTGTGCACACGTCTCCCTCAGTGTCTCTTGTCACAGTGGAACGACCACCTCCTGCTGGACTCACTGGGAAAATGGTGCTTGTCCCCCCTTAGGGAGATGCCCAGGCTCCCCAGCCCAGTGAGCTCACAGAGACAAGGCTCTGACTGTAAAGGGAGATGGGGGGTTCTTGGTGGCTCTGGAATCAGGACGGGAGCTTAGAGGGAGGCCTCCATAAGAGAAGACAGGTGTCCAGGGACATGGCCAGTCACCTTCTTGGACTGGGACTGGGCTTGAATTGTCAGTCTCCACAAGTGACTTTTGCACCCTTGGGTCATGCCTTGCTCATGCTCAGAGCAGGCATGCCTTTCCTCCTCTCACTGACAAACTCTCACACATGGAAGGATTATACGTGACACAATGGTGGGGAGTTTGGTAAAACTGCTCCCTGGGATGGCGGGAGGGAGGAGAGTAGGCTTTTCTGGGGGCACGTGGTCTGGGGCCAGGACCCTGGCGGACTTTCTAAACATCTAATTGTGAGCTCCCTGGGGGCTGCCAGTGCCCCAGTGCCAGCTTTGGGGTGGAGTGTGAAGGCTTCCACTTCCCCCTGCCCCTCTGTCTGGGTCCTTGCAACACAACAAGCCCACTTCTTCTGGCCAAGGGAGGCCCCTCTTGACGGCTCAGCTCTCTCCTTGGGTGCCGAGCCAGCTCCTGCTCGGCCCACTCCAGTCATCCTTGAATGCTGCTCACATGCCACCTCCTTAAGGACACGTTCTAGGCTGGGGCAGATCCTTAGCACAGTCACGAGGCTCCCTGTGGCCTCACCAGGAGTGAAACAGATCCGCCTGAGGCAGGGCCCACATCCCCTCACTCTCCACTGGATCCTCAGCACATCGTTGTTCTCCAAAGCCACTTGCTGGGCGAACGACGTAACCCCCTGGGCTCAGAGGAAGGGGACTTGTTGGGCAGCCATGGGGAGCTTCCTCTGGGATGGGTGGGAGGCAGGCAGGGGAGCCAGGGCAACAGCCCTTCTATAGAGGCTCCAGGCCCATGAGAGACCAGCCCCAGACAGGTGAAGTCACCGAAGGTCACAGCAGGGAAGACTGGATCTCCGTCATCAGCCAAGTACGTGCCAGACAGCCGAGGCAGGAGGGAACAGAGGGCCCTTGTGTTGGGTCAGTTGTGCCAGGCAGGCTGTGCTGGGGCAGACTTGATTTACATCAGGGTGAGGAATCTAGGTTCAGTACACTCACCGTTTCTGTGCAGTTGCTTTTGGGTTTTGTTTGTCTCTAGTTTCCTAGTAAAGTTTTTTAAAAACATTCCAAGTGTTGCTGAATCAGGGGAAAAAACTGTTTCTCATATGTTGGTCAGGATTGCTAAAGCAAGGGGGCGGCTCACTGGAGTCCCTTGCAGTGGGGACAGGGCTGCCCCTGTCGGGGGAACAGAGCCACAGAGATTGCAGGTGGACCCTGAGGGACGGCTCCCAGCCTGGGTGTTTCCTCTCACGTTCTTCCTGGCTTATGGCCTCGACTCCACAACCTGACCGAGCTTCCTAGCCATCATCAGGCCTGTTTTGCCCCATGGCATGGGAGGTTCCCTTGCCACTCTGCCCTCCAGTGTCTTTCTGCTCCCAGCCCGTGCTGCTCCATGCCCTGTGGTGCACAGCCCCATGCCAGTCACCACTGCTTTCCCTGCTCTCCCCAGCTAGGCAGCTGGAACCGGCCCAGCCTAAGGTTTCTGCCCGACCAGGCTTTAGTGAGTCCCAGAGCCACAGAGGTCCTTCTCTCCCTTGAACATGGTTTGCTGATGACTGAATCAATCACAAGCCAGAAGCATCCCCCAACAGTTTGATCCTCCCCTGGTTCAGGCACCTGAGATGTTAGCACCCTCATATCACAGGAGAGGACACAGAGCTCTCAAGCAGCTCCCCCAAGGTCACCCAGCAAGAAAGGCCAGAGCTCAGGACAGAGCCCGTCCCACCTGCACCTCCACCAGGTCAGTGGGGACAGTTTCTGCCACCCCAGAGCCCCCCACCCCCGGCCCCTGGCCCAGGGTAGCCGCTCACTTCTGGCACTCGTCCAGCACAAAGGCTCTTGGGTGGTCATCTCCAGACATGGTGATGACCGTCTCTCGCTCGAAGGCCCCTGGGCGGGTCTGGTCCACTGTGTGGCGGCTGATAGTGGAGGTCGTGTAGCTTGTCCAGTAGAGTGTGTCCCAGTCACGGTGATAAGCCAGGCCTTCCACGGAGCCCACATCTGTGAAGAGACAGGAGCAGCTGTGGATTGGGAGGGGGCTGAAGGGCAGAGCCAGAAGGCCCATGGATTGCAGGAGTATGTGGGGTGTGGCAGAGAGGGCTCAGGAGTCTTCAGGTCTGACCTGTTGCACCCATAGCTCCTGCTGTGCCGGCCCATCACCCACCCAGACGATCCATGGTTCAACTCCTCAGCCCTCCCTGTGTCACCCCACTCTCTGTGCCACTTGGTTTTGTGTTGTGGCCGTGGTTTTCTGAAGCTGCAGCTCTGGTGAGTTGAACGCAATGTGTATTTCAGTAATCAAAACAGCCTGGTCTGTACGGGGGCTTCCTACTTTAAAAAAACCTTGAAAGGGACTGTTCTGTTAAGCAGACATCTTAAACTTGGGTTAGAGAACTAAAGCACAGGGAGACAGATAGCCAACCAGTAAGGAAAGCCTTGGGCATTGCTGGCTCCAGGCTGCATGAGTACACCGTTGCCAAAAGGTGACATGCTGCTCTCTGCACGTCAGCCGGAAGGGAGGGCTGCTCTGCTGGTCTCTTCTGATCATGCTAAGGCTACAGAATATTGAGTCTAGCTTTGGACACAACATTTTTAGACAGACATGTGGACTGGACTCTGCATGGTGGAAAATGTCCCAGAGGCAGCTGAGGGGACAGGTATAGTTTTTTCTCACATCTCTGTGCTCAGGACCTAGTCAGCTCCTGGTGGGTCTCTCCAGACCAGCCGAATGAACAAATGAGCAAATAAATGAGTCAGAGGACCCGAGGGTCCAGCCTGCAGAGGAGGAAATATAGTGCGATAAAGAGCTGAAATACTGCCCTACAAGGCCGGCTCTGACATCATTAGTACTCCTACAGAGCGCATGCTTCATCACCTGTGCAGAGCTCAGCCTTTGCTTGCATCAGGTCTGGGAGTCCTATTTCAGGCTTGGTGAGAGGCAGAAATATGCCCAAGTTACTAAAATCCTAGGTGATGGTAGTTGAACCAGTCCCCTGCAGCCTGTGAGTGGAGAGCCAGACTCCACAGAGACCCCTGGCTTGTCTGTGCAGCCCGGAGGCAGACAGGACAGCAGAGGGTTGGAGGAGGCCAGCTCTGACTCCAAATACAGAGAGACTTCCGAGAAACTACAGTGGGTGCAGTGTAGTCTGGCTGCTCCGCGGGTGGTGGGATTCAGATCAGGGGTGGGCAGGGTGATGGCTGCCGTCTACACTGATCCCCCCCACGTCCCAGGAAGGCTCAGGGTTTGGGCTCACTCTCCACAATGGTGGTCCTCCCGGAGCCATCATCGTTGATCTGCTGAATGTTTCCAAAGTGGATGTCGCTGAAGAAGATACGATTAGGGGTGCCCGGGGAGGTGCCTGCCCGGTAGTCAAAGGCCAGAGCGATGACGTTCTTCATGTGCTCAGGGTCCTCAAAGGGCTGCACGGGTGCATTGAGGTTGCGCTCATCTGACAGGTGGATGCTCTTGAGGATGGTGCGCTCAGAGTAGAGCAGGTAGCCGGCATACTCGCGGCACGACGCCCCGTCCTCTGCCAGCATTCCGTGGGCACAGGCGCAGGCCCGCCGCCCGCCACCGCGGTACAGGCACAGCTGCTGGCACCCACCGTTGGCCACCGCACACACATTGGTGCCTGGAGAGGGGAGGTCACGGAGGGTACAGCCTGCCTTAGGGAAAGGCTCCCTGCTGCCTCTGTCATCCAGGCCAAGGCAGAAACTAGTCAACACCCTCCTCTGCCTCAGTGTCTCCAGCTCAGACAGCCTTCCCGGCCCCAGTGCTTAAGCCCAGATCAGTCCCAGAGCTCCTCAACTGCTCCTTCCCATGTCTGGGTCTTGATTCTCTCCTGGCTCTTCCATCTGGGTTCCCTGAAGAGAGCACTCCCAGGCCACGTGTCCCCTCTCACCTCTACTTCCCAGCCACCAGCCCCAGCCTCACCTTTCTGCCGGTCCCGGTTGAAGACTTTGATGTCTTTAAGCTGCACCCCAATGCCTGTGCGTAGCGGCACGGAATCTGTGGCATTGTCTTTGCTCCCACGCTTGATGGAGCCGTTGGCATGAGTCCTGGGGAAGAGGAGGGAATGAGCAGGGTGTCCATGGGGCCAGAAGGGAGGGGACGGATGGGATGAGGGGAAGGCCAGGACAGAAGCTCTCACCTGTCACTCCAGTAGATGAAGTCCTCAAACACGGACACTGAAAACATGTCCATGTTGTTGCTGGACAGAACCACCTCGCGGTTCTCACCTGTCTCTAGGTCAATCCTCTCGATCTTGTCTGTCCGTGCATCACACCAGTACAGCTTCCCGTCCTACAGGCCAGAGGCACTCACCTCACTGCCATGCTCGCTGCCTGCACCCCAGCCCAGACAGCAGGGCGTATCTGGCTTTCCTGATCACTGCTGCCTCGTCCACACCTCCTACCCTGGGGACTTGCTCAGGAACTGACTGCCCTTCAGGTGTCTGTCCCTCCACACCCCACTTCTGGGGAGTCCTTCTCCAGGGAGAGGCTGGGCCAGGAGAATCCACGGCTCCTCCAGGCTCCATGTCCTCCCCCAGGAGACGTGAATTGGAGCAGAGCCTGAGCAGGGGTCTACCGAGGCTCCCAGAGTAAGTCTGTGTCCCAACCTGATAGTCCACTGAGATGCCGTTGGGCCAGCTGATGCTGACGTTAACCAGGACCATGCGCTCTGTGCCGTCTAGTCGAGACCGCTCGATACGGGGGTACTGACCCCACTCGGTCCAGAACAGGTACCTGTGGGGTAGAGGTAGAAGTGGAGGGTCAGTGCCCAGGCCCTGGGGAAGACAGGGCCTCCTCAGGGGGGCACTGAGTTTGACTGAGCCGGCCCATCCAGTGCCTCACCCCTTTTCTGGGTGGACAGTGATGGCCCGGGGCTTGTCCAGACCCTGGGAGATGACCACGTAGCGAAAAGAGCCATTGAGCCGGGCGACCTCGATGACGTCAAAGCCCTGGTCTGTCCAGTAGATGTTGCCTGAGGAGGGAGTTGGTGAAGCTCAGGGAGCTTGGGTGGGACACATGTACCTGGCCCCTCCACCCTTCCCCCACCAGGCACCCTGCCTGCTGCAACTTCTACTCCTCCTCCTGAGGCCCCTTGAGCCCTCCTGCCACTCACCAGCAATCCAGTCCACTGCGATGCCCTCCACACGGCCAATGCCATTGGTCACTACATCCTCACGCCACGTCTGGTCCCGCTTGGCCCGGCTGATGGTGCTCAGACCCATGTCCACCCAGTAAATGGTGTCATTTTCTGGAGGTGGAGGAATCAACATGGGGATGCCCAGCCAGGCAGGGGCCAGGATGGAGGTGCATGAGTGATAGAGGTGCCTGGGAGGGGAGCTGTGGCGGCTGTGGCAAAGGGCTCCCCTCAAGCCAGTTTAGTAGCATCTCCCCCTGGACCCTCAGAACATTCCACCCCCAAATCTCCTGGGTCACGACCCACATCCCCCTCCTGCAAATGGCTTACCTGCATGGAAATCGATGCCGACAGCCAGAGAAGTCCCTGACACTGGGACCAGGGCATCAGACTTGTCGTTGGGGTCCAGAGGGATTCCTCGGATTCCCTCGTGCACAGAGTACAGGAGAAAGGAGCCCACACCTGAAACGCAGGGACATTTAAGGCACAGGCCTTGCTGACACTCCTTTAAGTTTGGCTCCTGTCACCCTCAAACTGTTCTTCTCAGCTTCCCCCTAGATACTATCCCCCAGCCACCACCCCAGCCCCAACACACACAAACACACCTTCCCTGAGCTGCTGGGGGGAGGGTCAGAGCCACAGCTCTGGAAGGCACTGCAGGAGCCCAAGCCACCGCGAGAGGGCGGCAGAGACTTGAATTTCCCTCCCTGCCCTCCCCACCTCCCTCAGCACAACCCTGCACTCACCAGGTCCCTCTGGGAAACACTGGGAGGTTCAAATAAGACAACCAGGACTGGGTGATTCAAGATCTGGATTTCCAGGTCTGCACACAAGCCTGAACTTAGTTTGCTCTCTGTCCTAGTCTGGTCTATGCCACACCCTCTCTCCAACACCTGAGACTCAACCTTCCCAGTACCTCCTCCCAAGCTAGTCTCACTACCAGTTTTCTCCATGACTCAGCAGCCCAGAGTCTTCCCTCTCCTTTGATGTAGTGTATCCAGATGAACCCCTAAATGGGTTCTAGTTGCTTGGGCTCCGGGAAACAAAGGATCAGAGGTCAAGTGAGTATGGGAAACCCCATCCCCAGTCCTCCCAGTGCTCCTGAGCACATTCAAGGGTCTGAGAAGCTCCACAGTCAAAAACACTTTTAAAACTCTTAAACTTTATGGCTCGGTGCCTGTAGCTCAGTGGTTAGGGCACTGGCCACATACACTGTAGGGGCTGGTGGGTTTGAACCTGGCCTGGGCCTGCTAAAACAACAATGACAACTATAACAAAAAAATAGCCAGGAATTGTGGCAGGCGCCTACAGTCCCAGCTACTTGGGAGGCTGAGGCAAGAGAATCGCTTAAACCCAAGAGTTTGACGTTGCTGTGAGCTGATAACGCGACGGCACTCTACCGAGGGCAACATAGTGAGACTCTGTCTCTAAAAAAAAAAGCCCAAACAAACAAACAAACAAAAACTCTTAAACTTTGTTTGATCCAAAGTTTCTTTCTGGAGCATGTCCCCACCATCAGACAGGGAGGCTCCTGGGAGAGCACTTTGGGAAATGCTGCTGGGGCAAGCTTGTAATCAGTCAGCTCGTTCTTGTGAAATTTCCCTGTTTCAACCCTTCTCTTCAACCCAGCTGCTAAGCCCAACCGAGGCGCATCTCTGCACACACAGATTATTCCTAATAGCTTCTGAACTGGTTTAACTGCCTCGGTTTCTCCCTCCCTTTGCCAGGTTAATCTTCCCCAAAGGTCAACTGCAGGTACTTGTGGCTCAGAAGCCACAGGAGCTGCACACACCTCTCACCCAGCCCCTCCCTGGCCCTGCACTTGCCCACTGCTCCAAGCTCAGGGTCCCTGCAACACCCTCCTATTCTGCTGGACGCCTGCTTTAGCAACACTCCCTGCCTTGTGTATAGTCCCTTCTCCATGCAGCCAATTCTATATGTCCTACAGAACATGGCTCATAGTACACCTCTTCAGGAAGTTGGCTCTAATCTGCCTGTTAACACCTATTTCTCCAAAATGCTATGGCAGGCACTGAACAGTCAGAGCCACTCATGGTCCAGTTGTCCCTACACAATATCCCCAAACTTCTGTTTAAGCCTGCAGGGCACAAGGACAAGGACTTCTTTCCCCTGAATTTCCCCATGGCACCCAGTACGTGGGGACTTATTAAGTATCTAACCCAGAAGATGCTTCATACAGGATGAATACAGTCTTGTCCCCATGGTAAGGAGAGGAAGATAGGAGGGGTTAGGGGTGAGGACCTGGGCCAAAGCAGGAAAGACCAGGCACAGACCTTCACAGGCCTGCTGGCCACTCCGAAGGCTGTAGCCGGCTGTGCACATGCAGGAGCGGGTTGTCTCCGATGTGGGCAGGCAGAGCTGGGAGCAGTCACCATTGTTCACACTGCAGGGGTTGGTGCCTTCGTGGTCTTGGGATAGGTGGGAGGCAGAGAGAAAGGGTGAGGTGGCCCGCCTTGGGAACCGAGAGTCAGGCTTGGGGTATTGAAGGATGGGATGGTCACTGCCTTCACCCTGGATCTGGTGGGGGTCACCAGCCAACCCAATTATCAGGTCTTCTGCCCTCTTTGGGGCCTTGTGATCAGGGCTGCTGAGGGTCTGTCCCATAACCTTGTAGGCAAAGTATGAAGCCCAGCCTGATCCATTCTGGCCCCGCCCCTGAGCCTCCCTTGCACCTGCCCGTGGCACTGGAGCCCTGGCACCCTACCCGACCTGCACCTACCCAGCTGGATGCTCTCATCGTACACCTTCATGTGCATCACCAGCGTGGTGCTGTTCCGCAGGACCACAGACCCTGAGCCGTCAGCCTTGGAGCACGTGCCCATCTTCTCCGACACCTGATCTGCCCACCACAGCTTGTCCCCTGGGGCAGCAGGAGGGGATGAGACCCTTGGGAAGGCCCCAGGCCCAGCTCTCCTGAAGGGCCTGCAGACCCTGAGATATCAGGCCTGCCCTGCCTCCCTCCAGTCCCAGCCTCCCCCATGGTCTGGCCCTCACCCATGATAGCCAGGGCAGTGGCCTTGCCCAGCTGGCTCCGCATGGCATCAATGACCTCCAGCCCACTCCCATCCAGGTCACAGCGGTTGATGGTACGGTTGCCAGAGCTGATCCAGTACAGTTTGCTTTCAGGGAAGTCAATGGCCAGGCCTGGAAGAAGGTTTCACTGCAAGGAAGTCTGGCACCAGACAGAGGTCCAGAAATGGGAATAACATACAAGGGTGGGTGATTTGGGGCATAGGTGGTGAGAACAGATGTGAAGCCCCTCAGCTCCAGGGAGGCCTAGGGGCAATGAGGGACCCTGCAAACACTTCCTAGTCCAGGATTTAGAGAGGGGCTGCAGGGGCAGGCAGGGCGAGCTCATACCCACAGGGCCCTTCTGGCCGCTGAAAAGCAGGGTGCGATTGCTGCCATCCATGTTGGCCATGCTGATGTTGTCACCGTCAGTCCAGTAGAGCTTCCTGGGGGAGGAGCCAAGGGGGGTGTCAGAGTCTTCTTCCCAGCCCCACACCCCTTGCTTCCCAGCCCTGGGCCCTAGACCGACCCACGCAGCGGGTGGACGACGAGGCCATGGGGCTGCTCCAGGCCCTGCACCACTGCGTTCTTGAAGGAGCCGTCCAGCCGGGCCACATTGATCTGCTTCTTGTTGGTGTCATAACTCGTCCAGAACAGGTTTCGGGACACCCAGTCTACAGCCAGCCCGTGGGCATTTGGCAAGTCTGGGGGGCACAAGCAGAGAGTTGGTGTGTGGGTGTTTGTAGACAGCCGGTTTCTGGAGGACGGGGATCAGGGAGCCATGGTTGGCACACTGAGGGGACAGGACTTGGAAGAGGGACATCAGAACTAAGAGGACATGGGCTGGGAGCAAGGGCTGGGTAGGGAGTGCAGGGGCCGGGACGGAACCTGCAGAGACAACGGTTTCCACGCCTGTGCCGTTGATGAAGGCCCGCTTGATCGCCTGTGTCCGCACATCGGACCAGTACACGCGCTGCTCACGGGCATCGTAGTCTAGCACCGTGACATTGTCGATGTCAGGCACCGTGAAGGAGATGATGTAGTTGTAGTAGGGGGCATCCAGGTCCACCCCCCGGATCTCCATCTGGCGCGCGTACAGCAGGAACTTTTTAAACTCTGCAGGGACGGGCGGGTCGCTGAGGATAGCCTTGCCTCCACGCTCCTTCCCCCTAGGTCAGGGACCCTCCTTGTTCCTGCTATGTAGTGCTGGCCCTTGGCTGCCTCTTGGCTACAGCCTCCTAGCTGGGCTGCGACCTCTGCTCACAGGGGCTGTCTCTGGTCTCTTCTCGTCAGGTCCTTGCAATCAGGACTCTGTCACTGCTTACAGCCTGGAGCCTGGACACTGGACACCTGCCCCTCCAGCCTCAGTTTGCCGCTGGCTCCTGAGTGAGGACTTTCTTACCATAGCAGGTGGTGTTGTCCTTGTGGAGCTTCATGAGGTGGGGGCAGGCGCAGGAGACGGTCCGGTTGTAGTTGATGAGACACAGGTGGGAGCAAGGGCCCCGGCCCCCATTGGCCTCACATGGATTGGGGGCTGGGCAGGGAAGGGAGAGAAGAAGCAAGAACATCCTGCGACTTGTTGGTCCCTAGCTGGCCTTCCTTACCTGGACCACCCCCTTCTCACCACTGTCGTTCTCCCTGCTGCTGCATCCCCGGCTCCTAGACCCTCCTCTGTCACCAGACACACCTCCGTCCACAGGCTGGGACGCCCCTGCCATCCCAACATGCACCCTTCCCCCTGATCTCACTGCCCTCTCCTCTCTGAAGAGCTTTTAATAGGCTGCTGGCTCTTTCTGCTGTCCGCCAGGCCCCAAGCCCCTTACCCATGGGCTGCCGGGAGGGGTGGTACACTTGCAGGTCGAAGGGCTGGGTGTTGGTTCTCTGTACCACGGTGACATTGTGGCCAGTCCACTTGTTGGCCTTGGCCAGCGTATTTGTTCGCCAGTCAGTCCAGTACACCTCCCCCCCATACAGCGTCACTGCAAACGGGTGGGACAGGAACTCGTGTCCCCGAAGCACCTCCATGTGGCCAGAGCCGTCATAACGGGCTGAGTAAATGGCATCTGACCTGGGAACGTGGTTGGGGCAGAGTGAGGAGGCTGCAGGGATCTCTGCCCTCAGAGCACTCTCCTGGGCATCGCTCCCGTGCCCTGGCCCACAGCCTTCCCCGTGATGTGCTGGAGCATCCCCTGCCCCAAGCCCTGCTGGCCAGAGAAGGCAAACAGAGCGGCTGTGGTGTGAGAACCAACAGGCCTGGTCCAGCTCTCAGACCCCACTCCCCAGTTCCCTAGCCCTCCAAGGGAATCTCTGGCTCACTCATCCCCAGTGCCACTGCCGTACACAGGGCTTTGATGGCAGTTAGAGAAAGTCACCCTCGCTGGGTAAACCAATTAGAAAGTCTCCTCTCCCTCTGGGCAAATACAGACCCCAGCAGATGTGTGACCAGAGCAGAGGGCACAGCTTGGATGACAGGTGACAGCCCTGTCTCTGCCTCTTCTGCTGCCCTAACCACAGTACTCCAATTGTTACAGTCCTTTGACACCCTGCTCTGGTCACAGACACGTTGGGCCCTCTCCCCACCCTTGTCACTGCACCTGGTCCCCCCATGCTGCCTACTTGAGCCTCCCATGGTGTCGCAGTGGATGCTGACCTGGCATCGATCCAGAGGATGCGCTTCTCTAGGTAGTCCACAGTGAGCCCATTGGGCCAGCCCCCAGAGCCTGTCTCCCGGTGCACGGTGCGGCGCCCGGCCCCGCTCATGGAGGCTGCCTCGATTCGGGGCAGGCTGGCATCCCAGTCTGTCCAAAACAGGATCCTGTGGAGTGGGGAGGGGGTAGGAGGGCTGAAGCCGAGGTTGGGGGTTGGGGTTGGGCTGTGGTAGTATCCTAGGTAAGGTGGGGGTGACAAATGGCTCTGAGGAGACAAAGGTCCCTGGCTAGTCTGAAAGGGACTTCAGGGGCCAGGATAGGCTGGGCAAGTTCCTCACCCATCCCGGGGATCCAGTGCAATTGCCCTTGGGTGCTCAATGTCACCAGCCAGCAGTGTAGTCCGGAGGGTCCCATCCAGCTTGGCCACCTCAATCTGGTCCAGGTTACTCTCCACCCAGTATATGTTGCCTGCGATCCAGTCTACAGCCAGGCCCTCAGGTGTGGCCAAGCCGTACTGAATCACCACCTCGAAGCTGGTCAGGGCTGGAGAAGAGAGGTGGGGCTGGTTTGCTTCTCCTGGGGCAGTGTGGTGTGAGTGTGTGGAACCCAAGGAGCCCTGATGACCCACTGTCAACTCTGGCACCTCTGCCAGTGCGTCTGATATGCCTGGACTGGCCACGGGAGCTCCTAACCTCCCGGCTCCCCTCACCCAGGCCTTGTCCCACAGGGCGTCAGGGAAGAGAGGAGCCTGAGGGTAGGAGAAACACACTTTCTGAGCAGCTGTGGGGGTTGCTGTGGGAGCAGGCAGAGCACAGGGTTGGGCTCTGGGGGACAGACCTGGACTCATACGAGGAGGGAAGAACCTTTTAGAAGTCATTCCCCAGACCAAAGGTTTTTCCACTCTAGTACATATATCCATACATGGTTATCATGGAGACTACACAGCAAGAACATTATCACAGCATCCCTAGCCGCCCCGCTGTTGGACATTTACGGTGGTTTCAGGTTTGCTTTATCACCAATAGCACAGACTCCTCTAGTAAAATGTCCTCTCTTAGTCTTTGCTCAGATGTCACCTTCTCAGGGGACCTTCCCTGACCACAATGGCAGGCTGCCTGGGCGTGGGAGGTAGGGCTCAGGTATTCCTCTCCTAAATGGCTTTTTCCTTCCAAGCCTGCAATTCTAGGACTTGGGGAGCACAGCTCCAGGCCATTCCAAGGAAAAGCTAATCATTTTGTTAATTATCAGGCTGGCAGCTCTGCTGACGATAATTACGGGGCACCAGGCACGGAGACCCACAGCAAAATCTAACCCAATTAACAGGAGAGGGGAGAGGGGGGAAGGCCTCTTCTCTGGGGCCACCTGGGTGTCCCTGAGTCCTAAGCGCTCTGTCCGCGTGCACCACGCCAGGCCCCAGCTGCAGTGCGCACTCATCACCTCCGTTGTCCAGCAGTTTCCCGCGGTAGATCTTGTCCTCCACCACGTCCGTCCAATAGAGGGCGCTCTGGCTGAGGTGAAAGTCCAGGGCGATAGTGTTGCGCAGGCCGGGCACGAGGACGCTGTAGTCCCCCTTGTGAAGGTCGATGCGCCGGATCTCATGGCGGTTGGAGAAGATGATGAACGGCTTGAAGGGGTCTGGGGTTGGGAGGGTGAGATGGAGTCAGGGGGTCCTGCAGCGCATGCTGGCCTGAGCACAGGCAGGCAGGTCTCTGCTGGCGCTGGCACCGTGGGCCTGGACAGGAAACTCAGCCTTTGGCATTTAGCCTCCCCAGCCCAGCAGGCAGCGCTCAGGCCTGCCCCGGCCTGTCTGGCCCTCTTGACCACCCCTCTCCATGGACTCACCCAGGCTGCGGCAGCTCTCGCCGTCGGGCTCCAGGACCCAGCCCTCATAGCAGGAGCACTTCACGCTGAACTTGTTCTGGTCGCACTTCTGGCTGCACTTGAGGTGCCTGGCGCAGTAGCTCTGGATCTGGCAGGTGTGGTTGTCAGGCCCCAGCTCCATGCCCAGAGGGCACGAACACACGATGCCTTCGCCAGGTGCCACCGAGCAGTTGTGGCTGCAGCCACCGTTATTCAGGGAGCACTGGTCTGGAGTGGGGGGTGTAGGTGGGGGACAGGCTCAAGGTCAGAATCTGGGAGGAGTCAGGATCATAGCCCTGCTGAGCCCCAAATCCAGGGCAGCCCTGTCTAAGTTCCAGCACTCTGCCCACAGCCCCCTTCATCTCTGTTCCTGCCAAGTCTCTGCCCCAGCGCCTCTCAGGCTCCCTCAGAACCAGGGTTGGGACCCCACACCTGTCATCTAGGACCAGCTCTCTCCCGTCCCCGATGAGCAACCCCCCCACCTCTTTCTCTGGTCTCCTATTTCCCTGTCCCTTCTTGGGCTCACAGCTGGAACCCCAGCTTTCTGCTCCTTCCTGGGGTGTCCTTAGGTCCAGGTCCCTTTGACAATCTCTCCTAATTTGGGGTGGGGTGCAGTAAGGCATGTCCTGCCCCTGAGGCCTCTGACACACCCAGGTACAACACATTAGCCCAGCTGACCACCTGTCAGCAGTTCTCCCGCCAGTCCCAGCAGCCTTATCTCCCAATCTGCTCTTTCTAAAGAACTGGGTGCCTTGTCTGGCTCAGAGCACAGGATAGGGCTGCTCTGCTCCTCACGCCCATGTCACACACGTGGCCCTCTCTGCCTCCCCTAACCTCATTTTTTTCCATCTTGAATGGGCATCCTAATCTCCCCAGATTTTCCACGCCCTCTGAAAATTCTGCCTGTCTTTGGGAACCAAGTTCAATCCCCACTTCCTCCAGGAAGGCTTCCCTGACCACCGGCACTCAACCCTGGTGCCCAAGCCTGTTCCTCCTGCTTTGTGAGTGTGGGTGAGGCTGTGCCTGCAGGGAGGGCATGCACTGTGCTATTCCACAGAGCCATAGGAGCCATGCAGCCAAATGCTACAATAGTGTGACTGGCTTAGTCACATGCCACGGTGAACCCTACATCAGCACAGGTAGTTGGTGACTGCTCTGGGTGCTGTTCACCCTCAGGCCGGCCAGGGCTGCTCCCTCTCAAGCTCAGACCTTTCCCACAAATCAGACCTCTGGCAGCCCCCCCCCCCCGTCTCTAAGGCCCTCTGGGTCTGGGCCTCACCACAGAGCTCGCCCTCGTCCGAGCCGTCCCCACAGTCGTCGTTGCCGTCGCACAGCTTGTCAGGGGGCAGGCACACAGAAGTGTTGTTGGCACAGGGGTGCGAGGGTGGCCTGCAGGCCAGGGACTCACAGTTCTCCTCGTCCGAGTTATCTTCACAGTCACTGTCGCCATCACACACCCACGCTTTGCTGATGCACCGAGCTGAGGGAGGGGCGCAGCATGAGGGCCCAGGCTGGGGAGCAGGGCTCCCCCTGCCCTTCTTCCCAGACTTAGCGACTTCCCTGAGGGTCATATGCAAGGCCCAGAGGAATTACAAGGTTCTGCTAGGGACCTTGAGACGTCTGTCAAATTCACACGGGCAACGAAGAAGGCAGGGCTCTGCGAGAGGTGCTGAAGCTTGGCTCCGGAGCGGCCCAGCCCCTTTGTGCCTCCCCTGTGCTTTCTCTTCCCTGCCTTTTGCCCTCTGCTATCCCCTTGCTACTGCTTTGCTCTCAATATGGTCTCGCTCTGTCCGTGCTGACTTGTTCCAGGCTCCCTGCAACGCTCCTTTTCACCTGAATCCTTGCAGCCAAATTTGACATTGGGGTCGCAGACATGAGTCACTCCTTCACAGCTCTTCTCGTCACTGGAGTCCATGCAATCAGTATCCCCATCACAGCGCCACCGCAGGGGGATGCACAGTCCATCCAGGCGGCACTGGAACTCATCAGTGTGGCAGCCACCAGGGGGCCTTGTGGCTGCAGAGGGACAGGGAAGGGGACCAGAAGAGAGGCGGGTGCTCTAGGTTAGCTATTCTTGCCTCCCAGCCCCTCCTGCCATGCCTAGCCAGGGGCTCTGAGCTGAGGCGGCCCTAAGAGGCCTGAGTCTGCTGCCCCTCTTTGGAAACAGCAGCTCGCTATTAGAGCCAGGAGGTGTTCTACCTATGAGGACCCCATTTCACACCAGAGAACTTGATGAGATGAGCAATCTGCCAGGCTGGAGACCAAATGCCTCCTACTTAGCCTGTCTCATTCACTCCACAGACATTTACTGAGTGTCTACTGTGTGTCAGGCACTGTCCCAGGTGCCAGCAGTAAGACAAATCCTTGCCCCCATGGCCCTTAGGTTCTAACAGGGAAGAGAAGAAACAGAGGCACAACCCATAATGCAGAGCTTGATCGCAGATGATGGTGACTGCTGTGCAGACAGGGCTGGGGCGAAGCTTTCAGATTGTCAGTCAGGCATCTGAGCAGAAAGCATTTCAGCAGAAGCCTGACTGAAGTGAGAGCCAGGTGAGGATGCCTGGAGGCACAGGGGATAGCTCTGGCAGAGCCTCCAGGGTGGGATTGGTAAGAGAGTAGCATGAAAGGGGAGCACCTGGAGCAGGTCAGAGTGGCAGGAAGGGTCCCCCTGGGGGAGGAGGGCCTTGGGATTTGTTTTAAGCCTACAGGGAACCCTCGAAGGGCTGAGGGCAGGGCTGGGGCATGATCTGGCCTATATCTGTCTGTTAGCATTGGTGGACACAGCACTGAGGTCTGACTCAGGAGGCCTGGGAGGAACAGGAGAACCCTGCTCATGCTGCTGCAGCTGGGAGCCTTGCTTGTCCACCCTCTACCGCGGACACTCTCCTCTTGTCCCTGGATGTGCAGGAACAGCCTTCCTTAGGGGCTCTGAACCTCCTTACAATCTAGTTCCTTCCAAGCCTGTCTTCTTAAAGCACCTCCTATATCACATCAGCCTCCAGGCTTGATGTCCTTCCAGCGACCCCAGTGCCTCCCAAATCACACCTCTGCCTCCTTTTTTTAAAATAATTTTTTTAAATTTTATTTATTTATTTATTTTTGAGACAGAGTCTCACTATGTCACCCTCAGTAGAGTGCGGTGGCATCACAGCTCACAGCAACCTCAAACTCTTGGGCTTAAGCGATTCTCTTGCCTCAGCCTCCCAAGTAGCTGGGACTACAGGTGCCCGCCACAACGCCCGACTATTTTTTGTTGCAGTTGTCATTGTCGGTTACCTGGCCCAGGCCAGGTTTGAACCTGCCAACTACGGTGTATGTGGCTTGCGCTATAACCACTGTGCTATGGGTACTGAGCCTTTATTTTTTATATTTTAGGCTTCTTTTTTCTTTTTTTCTTTCTATTTCTTTGCTTCCCTCCACAGCTACCCCTCCCCCACCCCCGACCCAGTCCCACCCTATGCCCTGAGCAGAGTGCAACAATGTTATAGTTCAGTGCAACCTCAGACTTGGGCTGTGGGCATTCTCAGCCTCTGGAAGCCACTGGGATTACAGGAGCTCGCCATGGTGCCTAGCTGGGTTTTTTTGTTTTTTTGTTTGTTTGCTTGTTTTGTTTCTTTATGAGTCAGGGTCTCACTCTCACTTAGGCAAGTCTCAAACTCCTGAGCTCAAGCAATTCTTCATCCTTAGCCTCTCACAGTGCTGGGATTATAGGTGTGAGCCACCGTGCTCCGCACCTCTGCCTCCTTTTACATACTGCTGTCATCATCTAACCCCTTTGGGGACACCCTCATTCCCACTGGCCCTGCATAAGCCTTCCCCTTGGTCTGCCTGGCCCCACCATGACCCTACAGAATTGCTCAGTCTCACCCTCTAAGACTTAGAGTCTAAGTCTTTACTGCGTCCCCTTGCCCCACTGGAAGACCCTCCCTCTTGTCCGCTTACAGTCTAATCCTGCATCAGGGTTCAGTTCAAGTCCCACTTGCTCCTAAATGGTCTTAGACCATTGCAGTGCACAGCCAGGGTTAACAATCACTGCCAACAGTGGCACTCTGCCCCCATCTGCCAGGCCTCACCTATCTCCTTCACAGAGGACGCCCAGGCTCAGCGGGAGCAACTACAGTATTCTCAGCTCACTGTGAGGGGCAGGGAGCTCTCCTCACCAGAGCATATGGCCTCCAGGGCCCCTTCTCAGAACCCCACAGCACTATCATCTGTGCCCCTCACCCAGCCCAACTCAGAGATGGCCCTCAGGACTCAGTTATTGTTTCTGAGTCTCCTGAGACCTATCAGGGCTGGGCTCACTGTGGGTGCGTGGCACTCCCCAGCACCATTCCTGCCTTAACCCTACAGGGCAGGGTTGTAAGCTGTGGTCCATGGTTTAGGGGAGACCTGCAGGAGATTTTGGCCTGTAGTATTTTTTATTTTTACTTTAATAAATAAATTTATTTATTTTTGAGACAGTCTCACTATGTTGCTCTCAGTAGAGTGCTCTGGCATCACAGCTCATAGCAACCTCCAACTCTTGGGCTTAAGCAATTCTCTTGCCTTAGCCTCCCAAGTAGCTAGGACAACAGGTGCCTGCCATAATGCCTGCCTATTTTTTTGTTGCAGTTGTTACTATTGTTTGGGCTCAAGTGATCCTCTTGCCTCAGCCTCCCAAGTAGCTGGGACTATAAGCCAGCGGTTCTGAATCTGTGGGTCACAACCCACAGGAACTGTATTAAAGGGTCATGGCATTAGGAAGGTTGAGAACCACTGCTATAGGTGCTCGTCACAACACCTGGCTATTTTTTTTTAATTAATTAATTAATTTATTTACTTTTTGCAGTTTTTGGCCAGGGCTGGGTTTGAACCCACCACCTCTGGCATATAGGGACAGTGCCCTACTCCTTTGAGCCACAGGCGCTACCAACACCTAGCTATTTTTAGAGACAGAGTCTTGCTCTTGCTCAGGCTGGTCTTGAACTCATGAGCTCAGGCAATCCACCTGCCCCAGCCTCCAAGAGTGCTAGGATTACAGGCGTGAGCCACTGCCCGGCCTTGTATTGTTTTTTAAACTTCTGAAAACAATTGCAGTTTTTATGGGTCGAATTGTCTTCCCTAAAAAGATGGTGAAAGCCCAAACCATTATACCTGTGATTATGAACTTCTTTGAAAATAGTATCTTTGCAGATGATCAATTTAAGACGAGATGTTAGAGTGGGCCTTAATTAGTATGACTGGTGTCCTTATATAAAGGGGCCATTTGGACCCAGAGACAGACAAGTACACAGGGAAGAAACCAGGTGGGGATGAAGGCAGAGACAGGGTGACACATTTACAAGCCCAGGGGTGTCAAATGCCACCAGCAATCACCAGAGGCCAGAGCACAGGGCAGATCCTCCCCCACAGCTCTCAGAAAGAAGGGACCCTGCGACCCTGAGACAATCCATTTCTGTTGTTTAAGCTACTCAGTTTGGAGGACCTTTTTATAAAGACCTAGGAAACTAACATGCTAGTGTTAAAAATTTGGTACACATAAAAATCTGCATTTCCTAACTCTTCTCGAAGCCAGGGCAACCCAGGGTTTACCTTCCTCCATGGTAACAATAGGCCGGAGCTAAGAAGCCAGCACTCCTTGAGAGGGCCCTGCTGGCCAGGATACTTAGCCCCCCTGCCCTGCAGCTGGGCCCTGGAGGCCTGGGCCCCAGGAGCCCCACCTGCCCCTCTCTTTTCTGGTCCCCTTGCTCGTTCATCCCCGCCTATAGCATCCTTTCTCAAGCTGCTGTTTACAAAACACAGGCCCTATGCTGAGCACTTTTCATGCACAATCTCACCAAACCCCCGCATCAGTGCTGTGATGTCGCTGCTATTATTACCCCACTTTGCAGACAAAACTCACAGAGGCCCACAGAGATTAAGTAACTTGCTCAAGGCCACCAAGCTAATAAGTTGCAGAGTTGAAACTCAAATCCAAGGTCACCCAATAGCAAAGCCCATGATCTTAACAGTGTGTGGCAATGTTTTGTTGCCAATCTCCTTCTCTCACAGGACTGGGTGCTCCTGGAGAATCAGAGCCACATCTAAGTATCTCTGTTGCCCACCTACAGTGGGGTAGAAGGCTCAGCAGGTGGGCTGGGTGCCCAATGCAGGGGTCGTAGTCAGATCCCCATCCTGAGGGCCCTCGGCACCCACCCTGGTTGGTGCAGTTGGCGTGTGTCTCATCACTGTAGTCCCCACAGTCATTGTCCCCATCGCAGGTCCAGTGCTCAGGGATGCAGCGTCCACTGTTGCACTTGAACTGGGTGCTAGAGCAGGAGTGGCTGCAGCCAGCCTCGTCACTGTTGTCTCCACAGTCATTGTCTGGGTGGGGGGGAGGAAGAGAGAGTTGGCAGAGCAGCCTTCTGTGGCCCCAGCTTGGGACCCCCATTCCCATCCTCAGCCCACCCCAACCCCCCAGCTGAGAAAACAACAAACAGAAAAGACACAGAGACTGCATAGATCGCAGCATGCACCATGGCCCACTCGGGGGCGGGGAGGGGTGCTCCAGGGTCCTCCCTGGGTCTCGAAAAGGCTGGGGGCAGGGAACAGGAAATGTTCCTTTCCCATTTGGGGCAGGTGTGGGAACAAGGGTCTGCTTGCTTTGGGGGGCAAGCCCAAGATTTCTCCAGTTTTGGAGGGACAGCAGTGGGTGGAGCACAGGTGAGGCCACTCTGCTGGGTGGGAAGGGCTTTTTCAGGTTCCTGTCCTGAGCCTGATGTTTGTGGGCACCAGGCCCCGGGTGCCCAGCTCACAGGGGCCTTGCCTGCAGCTGGGAAACTTGGAGGCACTTCTGGATAGAAAGCCTCTGAGGTTGGCTGAGTGAACATCCTGCTTTCTAGGCCTTGGGATGTGGCTGGCGTGGTGGCTTATGCCTATTATCCTAGTACTTTGGGAGGCAGGTGGATTGCTTGAGCTCAGGAGTTCCAGACCAGCCTGAGCAAGAGCAAGACCCCATCTCTACTAAAAACAGAAAAACCAGTTGGGTGTTGTGGTGGGGGCCTATAGTCCCAACTATTTGGAAGGCTAAGACAAGAGAATCACTGGAGCCCAAGAGTTCGACATTGCTATGAGCTATGGTGGCAGGGCACTCTATGTAGGGAGACAGAGTGAGGATCTGTCTGAAAAAAAAAAGAAAAAGACTGGGGTTTGGGCTGTGTCTCTGCTTCTTTTCCATCAGGATTTTCTTCTCTCCTCCCTGCTCTGTACTGGCTTTCTGTGGCCATCTCTCTGTTATCTCCTTTACTCTGAGCAGCTCCCCTCTGCCCTCTCTGCTTCTTTCCGTCCTCTGTTGTCTTTATCCCTCTCTTTTCTCTCTCTCTCCCTCCTCTCTGTTGCTTTTTCTTCACATCCTAGCAGCAGGTGCAGGGGCCCCGGGGCTCGGGAGGCAGCTGAGGCCAGCAGGGGTCTGGGTGATGGTGCATGTGCTTCTATGCACTGACCGGCAGGCTCAGGACAGGTCTTTTCATCAGAGCCGTCCCCACAATCCTTCTCTGAAACACAGAAACCGCCGGGGCAACCATTGGCACACGAGACATGGTGCAGACAAGGGACAACATGGTGCTGCCCCAACACATCCTGTCCACGTGAGCTGGGCTGCAGCCACTGGGCAACGTGTCACAACACAACACAACACAGACGCAACAGGCCCGAGACGGCACACACAGAGGTCACTTGTCCGCACATTTGCATGCACGGTGGCCCCCGGGGCTCAGGGCTGAAGTCACCTGGTCCATGGCTGACTGCCAGGTGAGCTCCTGAGCCTGAAGCCCAGAACCTGAGGGGTGCACCAAGGACTCCAGGAGAAGGGGGCTGGACAGCAGGCCCCCCTCACTCATCTCTCCTTGCCCTGCCACAGGGTGAGCAGTTCAGGCCCTGCCTGGAGTAGCCATGGCACTAACAGGGCGATGGGCAAGGTCTGTCCTCGGTCCATCTTGGTTCTCTCACATCATTTCTGCCTTCTCTTTTCTTCCCAGCCAACCCAGCAGGGCTGCAGTATATCTAATGCCCCTTCCCTGCCCACCCAGGGCCTGGCCGCAGCCTCTCCTTTTCCTGGCAATCAGGGCAGGTGAACCTCGCTCTTACCATTGTCACACCGCCAGTTGATGTTGATGCACCTGCCATTGTTGCAGGTAAACTGAGTCAGGGGGAAGCAGGTTGGGTAGGCTGCAAGGGAGAAAGAGTAGCTGAGCAGGGCCCTCCAGATGAGTCAGAACCGCAGCGACTGTGCAGGTGGGTGCAGGGCCCATCCACAGCCAGTAGTCCCGAGCCCAGCCCGGTGGTGGCTGCACATTCGTCCCTGCCGTCACCAGACACACACCCAGTGCCTTTCACACACAAACTCACTGAGCCTCCACATCAGCGCTATGATGCTGGCGCTATTGTGATCCCAACAGTTTATAGAGACAAAACTCAAAGAGGCCACGGACATGAAGTAACTCGCTCAAGGCCACCCCTGCAGTTACTAAGCTGTAGTGTGTCTCCAGCCCCAGTGCGCACTCTCCAGGGCCTCCCCTCCCTGAGGCCCAGCCTGGCCTTCCCACTGTCCCTCTTACCACATGAGGCTGACTCGTCAGAGCGGTCCCCACAGTCATCGTCCAGATCACATGTCCAGGAGATGGGGATGCAGCGGCCACTGGCACAGGAGAACTGGTTGGGTGGGCAGGTACGAGCTGGGGACAGGAAGAGTATGTGTGCTTATCTTGGGCTCCCTCAGTCCCTGTTATTCTCTGTCTTTTTTTTTTTTTTTTTGGAGCTTTTGGTCGGGGCTGGGTTTGAACCCGCCACCTCCGGCATATGGGGCCGGCGCCCTACTCACTGAGCCCCAGGTGTCACCCCCCCTTTTTTTTTTTTGAGACAGAGTCTCAAGCTATCTTCCTGGGTAAAGTTCCATGGCATCATAGCTCACAGCAACTTCCAACTCTTGGGCTCAAGCAATCCTCTTGCCTCAATTTTTCTATTTTTAGTAGAGACAGTGTCTTGCTTTTGCTCAAGCTGGTCTTGAACTCGTGATCTCAAGCAATCCACCTGCCTTGGCCTCCCAGAGTGCTAGGATTACAGGCGTGAGCCACTGCACTTGGCCTTCTCTGTCTTTTGGGACCCTTGTTCCCAAGGGTCCAACGCTGTGTCTCTCAGAGCTTTTCAGAACCACCCCTGTGGTCTCCCACTGGCTGCTCTGCTGAGGGGTCTCTGATGACTTCCCAGGAGATGCCCTTGCCCTGCCCCTCATCTCCCACCTGGAGCCTTCTCCACCCCTCCTCCTGCTCAGGGCCCGTCCCCTCCGCCTGGGCTCCTTTCTTCCTTTCCCCTGAAGCCCTGCTGTCTTCCCTGCTCCCAGTCGGCTGCCCCTTGATTTGGGTGGCTGTGTGCCCCACCCTGCAGTCCACACCTGAACAAGTGGCATTGGACTCGTCTTCACTGTTCCCACAGTCATTGTCCCCATCACAGAGCCAGCGGTTGGGGATGCACCGGTTGTTCTCACACTTGAATCGGTCTGAGGGGCAGGTGTGCTGATCTGGGGATAGGACAGGTAGGGTCAGCAAGAGCGTGGTGCCCCCAGCTCTCTGCCCACCCAGGACCGGCCCTGCCAGAGGCCAGTGGTCCCCACCGGGAGGGACAGGAGACTCACGGCAGAGGGCGGGGGCCTCGTCACTGTTGTCCAGGCAGTCGTTGTCTCCGTCACACTTCCAGCGCTCCTGGATGCAGCGGCTGTTGGCACAGGCAAACTCGCCCGGCTGGCACTGGGGTGGGGGCACGTAGGATGGGTTCGCTGTGGGCACCACAGGAGGGTGAGGGGGAAAGTCAGACCTGGGTCATGGGATAGTTGCTAAGCCCCCATACTATTTTTGTTTGTTTGTTTTTACTAATTTTTAATAATACAAAGTAATTTCTTCTAGTATATAATTCTTTTTTTTTTTTTTTTGCGGTTTTTGGCCGGGGCTAGGTTTGAACCTGTCACCTCTGGCATATGGAGCTGGTGCCCTACTCCTTTGAGCCACAGGCGTCACCCTCTAGTATATAATTCTTCATTAATAAATTATCTGGACAGAAACTGCAATTCTTTCTCAAGTAACAACATGATATTTACTTAATAATTCCTGGACTTTCATGTGGCCTGGGAATAAAACAACTTCCAAGAGAGCCCCCTATACACCCTGTCACTCCCAAGCAGGTCTCTCTTCAGCCCTCTCTGCTTTCTTCCTGAACAACTGCCCCTTGGAAGTCACCTCTTGGATCCCCAGGGCCCTGCCCAGGTGCCTGGACTTTTTTCTTTCACAGCTGTGTCAACTCTGCCAGCAGGAGGGCAGGCAGACTCTGCAGGCTCCACCCCTGTCCCATCACTATCTACCTTGGCCATCAGCAGTAAAATCACTTTGTCCTTTGTCCGTGTTCACGTTGGTAACCTCAAGAAGCCCAGGCCTCCTGCGTCAGCCTTGTCCCCACACCCTTCAGCTGTACATGTCCCTGTCTGACCCTCTCTAATCTCTGAAACTCCCCAAAGGTCCCATAAGTGGCTATCTTCTCTCCTTACCCAATGCTGCACTGGGCCTAGCGGTCAGTAGTGCCCTCTGTGCCCTTCTCCACTGTTTCCTGGCTATCTCTCTCTCTCCTTTCTGAAAACCCAGTGTTGGGCGGCGCCCATAGCTCAGTGGGTAGGGCACCAGTCACATACACTGAGGCCTGTGGGTTGGAACCTGGCCCGGGCCGGTTAAAAAATAATAATGACAACTGCAACAAAAACAACAAAATAGCCGGGCGTTGTGGCGGGCGCCTGTAGTCCCAGCTATTTGGGAGGCTGAGGCAAGAGAATCTCTTAAGCCCAGGAGTTGGAGGTTGCTGTGAGCTGTGACGCCTGGCATCTACCCAGGGTGATATAGTGAGACTCTGTCTCAAAAAAAATAAATAATAAATAAATAAATAATAAAAACCCACTGTTGGCTTTCACATCATTAGACTGTCACAGCCTCTACTTCCATAAAGCTCACTCCCTGTCATCTGACAGGGATGTTAGCTCCTGGCTCAACTACTTTCTCCAAAATTACTCCTGGTTTAATTCAGGGGACTTCGTCCATGTGGACGATCCCCCGACTACGTTGGCCCCTCGATTCCTTAACCACTCCCCTCAGCCAATGCTCAGCCTTGACCTCAGCTGCTCATGCTCAGCTGTGCTCTGTAAACTGCACTGACCCATTTCCGCTTCTGGGATTCTGGTGTAAGGAAACCAGCCAGAACATGGGAAGGCATGAGGAGGCGGGAAAGAGCAGACAGGGCGACTGAGAAATGGGCTCTGGGTCAGACTCCCTGGGCTCGAATCCCTGCTATAGCTTTGTGTCTCCATTTTTTTATCTGTAAAGCAGTCATAATAAAATCTTGGAGAGGTTTTAAGGGGTAAATAAGTCACTGCGCAGGAAAGAGCTCATGATGGTGCCGAGCGCACAGCATATGCTCAGTAGCAACAAAAACTCGCAAGTAACCTGAGCATCCGGCAGTAGAAAACAGTCGAGTAAATTATGGGACATTCACTAAACGAAAACATATTTAGCCATTAAAAATGCTGCTTCTGTATTGACAATGTACGGTCAACGTAAAAGGCAGGAACCAGAACAGCGGCCGTTGCACTTTTCCCTTCAGTAAAAGTAGCTGCAAGAGAAACATTTGGGAGAGTGTTCCCCCAAATGGTAATATCACCTTCAGGTGGTGGGACTTGGGGCAATTTGGACCTTCTCCTTTATATTTTTCTATACTGTTTACTGATTTTTACTATGAAATAAGCATGACCCACTTTATAAAAAACAAGGCCGTGTAAAATAATGCAGCAATAACACAGAAGATGCTATGACACTGGAGCCAGCAAGTAGTCTGATGACAACCATGTAGAAAAGAGCAGCATTCAATTGGCCACGATGCCAGCAATCCGCGGTGTGCTTTGGTGGGAGTTGGGCTTTATTTCTGCTCTCTAATTTCTGATATTTTGAACGACTGTTACTTTACTTTAATAATGAGGAAATCAAATTAAAAGAAGTTACACATATTTTTCTCCTTCCATAGCTGTCCTGTTCCTCAGTTTCCCCCAATCTCTGTGCCCTCCCAGTCCCCCCTGCTAGTCCTCCTGAAACCCCTTCCCACCTGCACAGCCTTCCCCTACCCATCTCCTTGCTTCCTGCTGGTGCCCACAGGACCCCTCTTTGCCTCCTTCTTCTCTGACCAGGGCCCCTGTCCTCTCTGTGGTGTCCAGCTGAGGTCTATTCCCCCCACTCCCACCCAACCATGCCCCTCGTACCCAAGCAAGTGACACCGTCTGCATCCAACACCTGGTCCTCAGCGCAGGCACACTGGCGGCTCCCAGGGGTGGCCAGGCACAGGCTGCTGCAGCCACCATTGTTCACCCGGCATTTGTTGGTACCAACTTTGGGGGCAGGGCCACAGAGAAGGGGGGAGGAGAGAGGGGACATGACACGGACAGCAGCAGCATCAGGAAAGGGAAGAGCGGGGAGGAGACGCATTAAAGTGAGGAGTCAGAAAGAGGAAACGTTAAGAGGAAGAAGAGCATGTTGAAGAAGAGGAGAAGCAGACGGGAGGGGGGCAGGAAGGGAAATGGGGAACAGAGAATCAAACTGGGTTGGGGGACTGCCTTTCTCAAGAGTCAGAGTCTTTGATCCCTGGGAAGTGCCTTCATCCCAGAGATGCCTCAAATCCCAGCCTAAGTCCCAGCCCTCCTTCCAGGTGCCCCAGCCCCAGTCCCAGCCCCAGGCGGTACCTTGCTGCTGCTGGGCGTCATACATGCGGATCTCAAAGATGGGGGGCCGCTCACTGCGCAGGAGTGTCACGGTGGGAGGTGCGCCTCCCACGCCCCGCTCCAAGCGGTAGACACTGCCACTCCGGTACTCGGTCCAGAAGAGGTAGTTACCATGGTGACACAGGCCAAAGGCGTGGTTCAGCTCAGGCCCCTCATACACAATCTAGGGATGGAGGCTGTGTTACTAGGGAGCTGGAGGCAACTGCTTTGTATACCCATCTGTCCATGTCCAGAGGAGGGTCTTCTCTCCCCCACTAGCCTGGGAGCCCCCTGAGGTGGTGGCTTTGCACACAGTGAGATGCCAGATCTGAGCCTGGCAGGGAATCAGGTGACCCAGCAAGGATGCTGCTGGGGAAGCTGTCCATGCTGTCCTCTCTTGGGCCCACTCATTCATAGTCATTCACATCCCCCTGACACACAGATGCTGCACACGCACAGCTGAGCAGACAGTCAGGAGCCAGCCTCTCATTTCATCATCCCACATTTACCAGGATCCACTAGGGCCACTGCAGGCACTGAGAGGTAAAAAAGACATGGCCTCTGCCCCCGAGCTGCTCTCTGTCTCACGGAGGGCACTCCCAGGTAAACAGTATGCTAGAGGGGCTGGGGACAACACCCCAGAGGAGCTGACCCCTGGGCAGTTAGCCAAAGGACGAGGAGCTGGGATGGACGCCCCAGGCAGAAGAATCACATGAGCAGTGGCACAGAGGGCAGACACTCTGGCAGGTGTACTGGGAATGACCAGCTGTCTAGTGCTGCCTGCTCAGAGTGCTGGGACGTGGAGCAGGGGAGAATGGGCACAGAGGGAGTCAGGGGCCACGTCGTGAAGGGCCTTATAAATCACAGAAGGGTCTGGTCCCCACACCCAAGCCACAACTCACAAAGCACATAAACACTCACATGGGTGAGTACGTAGACCTGCCACGCCTAGGCGCCTCACACCTGCACTGAGTGCAGACACACACGTGCAAAGGCACATGTGATGTGGTACAGAGATGTGCACGTGGGCAGTCACGCCCCCAGCAACACTGGCAGACACAGATACATCCTAATAGAGGCAGGCTTCAGACACACAACATGATACACAAGACATATAAAGAAACGCCCGTAGGTATGTTTACCTGCAGATACATAGGTAAACATATCTGAAGCACATGGGCTTGGACACACACAGATACCCACATGCTGACACAGAGCCTCATCCACACACAGACATAGCCTAGCAACACCCACGGGGATGCCCACACCCAGGCGCACGTCTGCCCACCTTCCGGTCTGTGCCATTGAGCAGTATGGTCTCAATGCGA
This sequence comes from Perodicticus potto, assembly GCA_963574655.1. Taxonomy (NCBI): domain Eukaryota; kingdom Metazoa; phylum Chordata; class Mammalia; order Primates; family Lorisidae; genus Perodicticus; species Perodicticus potto. Next base: position 69,420 of record CAUYRH010025855.1, read on the forward strand.
TCATAGAAAGCGTCCACCCAGTACAGGCGCCCAGCTGGGATGTCCAGGCTTAGCCCATTGGGCCAAAGCACTGTCTTGGAGGTGACAAAGATGTCTCGGTGTGAGCCATCCATCCAGGCCCTCTCCAGCCGCCCTCGCCGGCTATCCTTTGGGTCTTCCTCCCAGTCTGTCCAGTACATCCACCTGTGGGCAGCAAATGGTCAGCACCATGTGGGCCACCCCTGCCATCAACAGCCTCCCCTGTGATCCTCATCATTGGGTGTTGTTCCAGAGCCCCTCACATGGGTCTTTCTTCTCTGCTCATTTCTGGGCCACACATTTCATTCATTCCTTCATTCAACAAGTATTCGTTGAGTGTCTGCTGTATGAGAGGCAGTTTTGGCACTCGGGGACACAACAGAGACCAAGTCAGTCAAGAGCCCATGGGAGCCCATAGAGCTCCCATCCCTCAAGAAACAAATCAATCTTTTTTTTTGAGACAGAACCTCAAGCTGTCACCCTGGATAGAGTGCTGTGGCATCACAGCTCACAGCAACCTCCAATTCCTGGGCTCAAGCGAGTCTCCCGCCTCCCAAGTAGCTGGGACTACAGGCATCCACCACAACGCCTGGCCATTTTTTGGTTGCAGCCGTCACTGTTGTTTGGTGGGCCCGGGCTGGATTCGAACCCGCCAGCTCAGGTGTATATGGCTGGCGCCTTAGCCTGTTGAGCCACAGGCGCCGAGCTAAGAAACAAATCAGTCTTGAAGGTCACATGGGACAATGACAAAAGCCAGGAAGGAAGTGAAACGGTGACAATGTGAGGAGCGACCACGAGCAGATGAAATGAACATTAGAAGGGTGATGGACTCCCTTCTGCGACCGGGTGCAGAGAAGGAGCCAGCCCTGCAAACATCTGGGCGTTCCAGGCAGAGGAACCCCATGAGCAGAAGTGAAGAGGCAGGAGGAGCTGGGGTGCCTGCTTGAGAAACAGGCAGCAGGCAGTGGGAACAGAACAACTCCTTAAGTGTGGGAAGCACAGTGCAACTGAGGTTGCACAAACCCCAGACAGACGCCATGGGGATGTGCAGGCCGGATGAGGAACATGGGACTCATTCAAAGGGTCAGGGAGTCATGGCAACAGATTTCTCTTTAGTTGTTTAAGGCCTCAATCCCATTGTCCTCCCCTTTCAGCCTCTGAGTCTTAGTGTGTCCTGCCTTAGCTGCCCTCCTCGACTGGCTCTCTGTCTCATCCCCCAACTCTCTGAGGCTGACACACTCCTGGGCTCCTCCCACCCTGAGGCCCAGGAGGACTCACCCATTGAGTGGATCCACTACGATGGCCCGGGGGTGTGTCATTTTGCCCTCAATTAAGGTCTTGCGGGTCTGAGCAGCTTTCTCCAGTCTGGCCACACTGATGGTCTTCTTGGGCCCATCATCTGTCCAGTATAGATTGTCCCCCATCCAGTCCACGGCCACACCCTCCACATTGTGAATGCCTGTGGGGGTAGGACCCAAGACAGAGAACCTCAGAGGGAGCCCAACACTGCTGCCTCTGACCCTGCAGACTGCATGTACCCTTGAGCCTCCCTGGTCTAGTGAGGGGGCATAGGGAGCCTCTGATGCCCTAGACAGGTGGGTGGGGAGGGGGACAGGAGACCTGAAGAAGGAGCGGGGAAGGTCATTGTGTCACCACGTTTCTGCTGAGGCACAGAATCTCAGAACTGCGTATGACAGCTGGCAAACTACATGGCTGAAGTGGGTTCTCGCCTGAGGCCACGTCTGGCCTGTGTGCCAGCAGAGAGCTGAAGCAACATGCATGTGGCTCTGGGCACAACTGTGATGTCACATTCTAGGCCTAAAAATCCTGAACAAAATGAATAAATTAGGAAGTGATTTTTCACTTAGCCAAAGGCTTCATCTCAACTATCCTTTAAATAGCATTCCCTTGGTATAGGGAACCCCTATCTTTTCCTGATGAGGAGTTACTTTTGATTTCCCCAAAGTCTTATGATATGATTGCTGACTACTGAGGTTCTCTGAGCTGCAGTGGGGGTGGGGGCAAGGCAAAGGTGGTAACTGGCATCAGCTGGATTCACTGGGGAGTGGGCCCAGTCCTGGGACCCAAGTACGGGTTGGGGACAGAACTACTAGTGCTCAGGACCCTTCATGCATAGTCAGAAGACAATGCCCAAGCAGGCCAGAGGGAAAAACTGGATTCAATTCATAAAACATGGTTTTCTCAGGACATGTGAGTGTGCAGATTTTGGCAGCTGTAAGGTCTAGCTGTGTAGACCCTGCATGTGCACACTTGCATGGGTGTGCCCTACTCCCATTTGGCAGGCCGATTCAAGGCCTGACCCTCTCCCAGCTGTATGCTGTGTGCAGCTCCAAGGCACTGAGCCAATGGCAGAGAGACCCTGAACTTTCCCAAGGGCTGGCAAGGACGGCCCACACCGTCTAACCCATCCATCCTCCTGCCTCCTTTCGGCTCAGCCAAGAAGGGGGTCACACAGGGGTCAATCTGTCTATCCCTTCATCTCCATGCCAACCAGCCCAGCCAGCCAGTCAGCAGGGGACCCATGCATGCAGAGAAGGCACCGAGAAAGAGAGGCCTCGGCCCCAGACCACTTCCCATCTGGTGGGCCAGGTGCCCGAGAGTCCTGTCCAGAGGCCTCCCGCTTCGGAGATCCTTACCGTCTTTCAGGATGGTTTCCCGCTCGGTGCCATCAATCTTCTGGCGGCCAATGAGGTAGCTGGTGGTATCAGCAAAGTAGATGAAGCCAGTCTCAGCGTGGAAGTCCAGGGCTCGCGGGTTCATGAGGTTTTCGATGGGGATCATGTGCTCGTCTTGGACCTTGGCCCCCATATCCATGCCCCGGATGATGCCTGGCCGGCCCTTGCCATACACCAGGAACAGCTCATGCTCCGGCTCTAGGGCGGGCACAAACCAGAACCCAAAGTCAGACACATACACATGACCATCACCTCACCTCTGGGCCATGCACAAAGACTTGCAAGCAGCCTGGCTGTACTGGGTCAGGAGATTCGAGAGAGGTGGGGCTCTGGGATGGGGACAGACCACAGACACACTGACATGTGACATTAGGTCCTGCACCACAGTCTTCTGGGGGTTTGACTTATGAACTCTAGTGGTGAGAAATGGGGGCAGGATAGCAGGTTTTCAGTTACTTGCCCACTGCTTACAAGGCCTGTCCGGGAAGCATCCAGCCATGCCGGCCTCTCTCTTGCCTATGATGTGGCTGGATACTTTCTGGATAGCCCTTGTATATTGGAATCTGATCACTTTCGCCACTTCCTCCGCTACGATCCTACTCTAAACCACATTACTTCTCGCCTACACCACTGAAATAGCCTCCTGGCCACTTCCCTACTCTCCATCCTCCACCCGCAAGCAGCATGATTTCTCTACCAAGGTGAATCTAGGCACCTCATTTCTCTTCTCAGAAGTCACTGTGAATTTCTCATCCCAGCTAGACTAAAATCCACCCTCTCCCTTCTTGTCTGCCCTCCCTCACACCAGGCAGCCCTGATGGCCACTGTGGCTCCTCAGCACGCAGGTACCAGGCTCACCCTGGCTTTAGGTCCCTCTGCCAGAATGCTTGCCCCTCAGGTAGTCATCCAGCTGGCTCCCTCACTTCACAGAAAGGCTCAGTTCAAATGCCACATTTTTAGAGAAGCCCTCATCGTCATCACTTACTCTGTCTTCTGCTTTATTTTCTTCATAAAGCAAGTCAACACCTAAAGTTATAGTTGTTTATTTCCCCCAGACTATAAGCAAATCAACACCTAAAGTTGTATTTGTTTGTTTCCATGGGGCTAGGGACAGCATCTCTCTCATTCACTGCTGAATCCTTACTGCCACAGCAGGACCAAACACGCATTGAGCACTCACTGGGTATTTGCTGGGTGAAAGAGCCCGCCACGGGGTGGTGGGAATAGCACTTTTCTAGGCGGTGGGTTCAAGTCCCTCACTAGCAACGACACTTTGGGAGATTTCCTTTGGGAGATCTCTCTGCATCTCAGGCAGAAGCATCCGGGATGTGGGCAATGTGTGAGGGTCCCCTCCCATCCCATCCCAGAGGCACACACCCCTTCCCTGCTACTCACTCTTGCATGATTTTCCGTCACTGCCCAGGCTGAAGCCCGAGCGGCAGCGGCAGGTCCTTGCCTTGTGGCTGTTGGCCAGTAGGCAGATGTCAGAGCAGCCACCTGGCTTCCCATACTGGTCATTCTCACAGGCATGGCTCCTCACTGGGGGAGGTGGAGAGCAGAAAGGACACTCACACACTCTGTGCCCAGGCTTCCTGAACACCACCCCCACCCCCCACCCACTGTGCTCTTTGTGCCTCTTCTTCCATTTTTGGATTTGGAAGCCAAAGCACTGGAATTCCTCTGCCCGCCAAAACACAGCCTCCAGACTCTCTCAGGTGGTCAGGGGAGAGGGCTGCCCATAGCCAGATGCTGGCAAGAGAACTGGGAGGGCAGAATGGGCTCCATGAGAGTTAGATGTAGAAGCTGAAGGGGCTGGTGGGGGAAGTGACAGGGCAGGTCACTTGGGGTGGATGGTGAAAGAATCAGGGGGCTGTCATAGGGAGGGCCCCTGGTGGACTATGATCCTGAGGGCCCAGACCCACTGTGACGGAGAGCCAGCTTAGCAGGGGCTATGGAGTCCCGCTCACCTCGGGGCTGGCGCCGCTGGTGGTAGACATGGAGGGCGCCACCCTTATCCACACGGGTGACCACCTGGTACTCGGTGCTGTTAAAGCGGTTCACACGGATCACACTCGTCTTCTGCTGGGCATTGGCATTGTCCGAGTTGGTGGCATAAAGATAATTCTCAAATACAGTCAAGCCGTACAGGTGCTCGATCTGAGATGGGCAGGCAGGAATGGTCAGCACGAGATGAGAAGAGGGTCCTTCCATCCCTCAGCCTCCATCCAGACTTCATTACCTACATTCCCAAATCCACCCTACAGTTCTGTTTTAAACTCTCTACTTTACTCCTGTCTGCTCTGGCTGGACTATTCTGTTTTTGAGATTTTTTGCATGCCAAGATCCCACTCACCCTTCAGAGAGCATCTCTTTGAAGAACTTCTGGAATCTTCTAGTCAGAGATTCTCTCTTCTTCTACCCTCTGTCTCTCTGGTGACACCCTGTTACCCAGTGTCTGGTGTGGAGATTTGTGGACTACCCACTATACTTAGACTCTCAAGGGAAGTAGCTGTATCCCTCACAGAACTAGGCGTACAGTAGACGCCTTTGTGATTATAGACTGAAATAGACTTGAGCCCTAAACCATCCATAGAGAACATTCTTAGCCTCACTCTAACCACTGGCTATGAGTGTGCTGAGAGCACACACTTGCCCCAAGCAAGCCCTATAACAGCCTGACCACCCACGTAGCTTATCTAGGGTGGCCAACTGTCCCAGTTTTCCCAAGACTAAGAGGTTTGCTGGTTCATGGGACTTTTCAGGGCTATCATCAGACAGGTCCAGGCAAACTGGGATGGTTGGTCACCCTAATTATCCCAGAATGGAGGTGCCACCTCTGAGCCCACAAGGTTCCAAGTACTATTGCCCAGCTTTGTAAGCTCCAGCAAGTCACTTAATCTCTTTGAACCCTGCTTTTTTCAACCATCAAAAAAATGACTGGTCCCATCAGAGTAGAAGCCATATCCTATACTTTCTCTGAATCGCTCATGCCCATCCCAATCCCACCAGAGGGCTCAGGGCAACCATGCTCCTATATTGTCCTCCCCCTAGTAGGAGGCTTGGAGAATGGTTCCCCCTAAAAAGCTTCCCCCTCACCAGTAGGCCCTGGATAATGGTTCCCACAATAGCCTCAGATAATAGCTCCCTCACCAAGATGCCCTGGATGATGGTCTGCCGGCCCTTGCCCTCATAGTCCACCACCTCGATGTAGTCTAGGTAGGCATCAGCCCAGTAGACAAGGCGGCTGACCAGGTCTAGCGTGATGCCATGAGGAAACACAATCTTGCTGTCAACCAGCTTGGTACGGTTCTGCCCATCCATGTCACAGCGCTCCACCTTTGGGATCTGCCCATAGTCGGTGAAAAACACCTTCCTGTGGGGAGGTGCAGGTTAAATGGGGTCTGATTACAGGTACCTCCTTCCAACCTCAGCCTCTGCCTCCCACCTTCCAGGGCCAGAAGCCCTCATCTGCCACTCTCACCCCATGGCAGGGTCCAGTGCAATGCCTTTAGGGTTGTAGAGTTCCAGGTCTAGCAAAGTGACACATGTGTCCCCATTTCTGTTGCAGACAAAGATCCTATCATCGATGTCATCCACAAAGTAGAAGTTGCCTGTCAGCCAGTCAATGGCCATCTGTTCCACGTCTGGAGATTAAGAATGAAAGAGCTGTGGGGTGGGGTGGGTCCTCCTGCAGACACACCCACCCTGGGCTGGTGAGAACCCACACCTATAAGTCCACCTTCTTGCCCTACTCTGCCACCCAGCTGCAGCTGTCTCCCTTCCCTGGAAATTACTGGCACTGTCACATTTTGCTTTGTATCCTTGTTTCACAAATCTGGTCTCTCCAAAGAGAATGTCCTCACGCAGCCCACTCCTCATGCTGAGCTCAGGGGAGGTACAGGAGAGGCCTAAGGTAAATATTAATTGGCAGGCTTCCTCAACTCCAGCCCCTCTTTGAACAGGGACCGTCTTCTTGGGGCACCAAAAGGTAGAGAGGATAGGCCCATTAGCTCATTTCAGTATTTTTTGTTTAATTTTCTTTTACCTGAGATAAGAGCACCCAGCTAACTCACCTTTGCTTTCGGCTGGACTTCTATCAACTTTCTATCTCTATCTAGTTATCTCATGCTACCCAGAAGGACTGACTGGAAGCTGTACATATTGCATAAATTTGAAAAAGGAAAAAGCCAGCTACATATTAATCAACTCAGTTTGAGAGAAAAGTATTTCAAAATATGGGCTCCATAGAAATCAAAAAGGGAAGGTTGATGGGGGCAAAAGGTTAGAAACGAGTGACATGGGCCCAACTTCCTCTACTTATTCTATTCCTCTGTTTCTTCAATGTCCCTATTGCTCAATTTCCTTGTGTCCTAGGAAGGGTCAGATGAAGTGGGCAAAAGTCTAAGAAAAGGGCTATGAAAGGACCCTGAAGGTAAACTGAGTCATGGATCAGAAAGAGAGGGGGCTTCAGGAAAGTGGGAGGGGGGAAGAAGATGGCCACCAGGTGCCCACACCCTGTTTATGCCACGATTAGGGAGGAGATGAAAGAGGCCAAGGAGGGCCAAAGAAAGGCGGGGCCGGTCCAGGCACAGGAAGTCTGGGGATAAGGACCCTGCCAGTGTCCTCCGCCCCCTCCAACTAACATCCGAGGTGACACGTCTTGCAGGCAGGAATTCCTAAGGCAGTGACTTTCTGGGGACCCCTACCTTGAACTCCACTGATTTTCCCAACAGGTAAAGAAATCTTTGGACCACCTGCTTTTGACTGAAATTTACCCCCCACTACCCACTCGCAATCCTGTGAGGATTATTCTGCCCCACAGAGCTGCAGGTATTGATGGGGAGCTCTGTTCAGCCTCTCCTTCATCCCTCTCCTCCCCACAGGGATTCAGGGGCTGTTTCCTCACAGTGGGTGCGGATGGGGGTGGGGGCAAAGGGAACAGGAACGTGGCTCCCAAGGAACTTGGCTGGGCCCTCACACTGACTCACAGTCACAGGACCGAGGCTGGGGGGAGGAAGGGAAAAAGCCAATTTGAGGCCTTCATCAAACTAGTTTCCTCTTCAGGTCCCCTCTGCTAAACCCCATCCTGAGATGACTGGACAAGGACGTCACAGAGCTGTGTCACCCCTGGAAGTGCTCATGCATCCCGAAACCCAGACGCTCTTTCCTCTGGGCCCCCAATGCTGTCCCATCCAACGAGGCCAGACAGAGGGGGCAGAGGAGCCCAGGGAGTCCTAGGCTGCATAGGAAAGGGCCCACTGCAGGAGCAAGGCCACCAAATTCTTTGCTGCACACACCGTTACCACAGTTAAAACAGATTAAAATGAACGCTGCTGGGCCAACTCCAGAGAAATCTAAGCCCCGAAGTTCATACACTGCCTGCAGCCCCAGGCAGCCAGCAGTGTGGCTGAAAGTCAAGCAGGGCTGCGTGCCCTTTACTCAGTGGGCACTGCAGGGGTCTGGGGGCTGCTGGCATGTGTATGAACTTCATCAGTGAAAGCTGTTTTCCCAGCACCAGCTGGCACAGTTATGTCCTTCTCTCCGACTTCCTGAGGCTTTCCTGAGTCACTGCCCAGTCCCAGGGCTGGCAACACCCTGCCTCTGCCCCCCATCCACCCTTCCCTTGGCAAGGGGGGAGGAGGAAGTAACCTGCAGAGATCCGATGCCCCCAGCCCAGGTGCAGCTCCACAATCATCCCCCCAGCCTCAGGATATGTCCTGGATGCCCTCCCAGTTCCAAGTAGGAAGGGAGAGTGATTGTCCCTGTTGTCAGATATTTACCCTTGGCCGGTCTCCCCTTCACTCTCCCAAAGGCCAAGCAGGGCCCCACTCAGTGGGCCGGTGAGGAGTTGGCAAGAGCTGGAGTCCCCAGCCTGCCCGGCCTCCCCTTTGGTATTTTTGCAGCTGGAGACTATTAGTTGGAAGCAAAAATCCTTTGTTATCCAACTCCCTCCACCACTTTATTTTCCTCTCTCCTAAAGTTCAGATTCCTCTATTGGTCCCTCAGTAAACACACTTGCATGCACACACACGGACGCATGCACTCGGTCTCCACTCCAAGACCAGCCTAGAGAGATGGGCTCAAAATCAGAGGAGGAACTTCCCCCAGGGCTCCCCACAGGTGGTGTCTGGGCCATTCTCCTCTGTCCTGTGCATCAGGGTTCAGGTGGTGGCCTGGGCCCCAGCCTGAGGACCCGAGCATTCCAGGTCCACAAAACCAGAGCACAGCTATCCCTTTGTGCCCAGCCTGCTCAGGGCTAACCTGTCCCAGAGCACCTATGGAGAAGCTATGACCAAAGGCCCCAAATCCTGAGGACAGAAGAATCTCCAACCCAGAGGAAGGACAACGCTATGTTGTGGAAGGAGCTTGGGGTGGATCAGGGGTCTCCCAAGACCCCAGGAGCTTGGGGTGGATCCAGGGACTCCAGCATAACAAGGGAGGCTAGGAAGCTGGGTGGGGGTGCAGGAGTCAGAGGAGAAACCACAGCCACCTGGATGTCACGGAAGACTTTCAGTTCCAGGCCCCAGAATAGACCCGGGACTTGTGTGTGTCTTTGATGACTCCCGCACCCTCCACCCCAGGGCTCAGCATTCTGCAAAACCCTGCAGCTCCAGTGGTTCTCAACTTCTTCATCATCTACACTGTTCAAGAGGTGCAGCCCTAAATAGCAGCTGCTTTGCCCAAAACACGGGTTCCCACCCCATGCCCAAGAAGACCCTAGCTTCATGCAGGATTCCAATCACTTTCTTTAAAATAAAGAAATCTGGCAGGGCGGTGCCTGTGGCTCAATGGGTAGAGTGCCAGCCTCATATACCGAGGGTGGCGGGTTCAAACCCGGCCGTGGCCAACTGCAACAAAAAAATAGCCGAGCATTGTGATGGGCACCTGTAGTCTCAGCAACTCGAGAAGCTGAGGCAAGAGAATTGCCTAAGCCCAGGAGTTGGAAGTTGCTGTGAGCTGTGTGACGCCACAGCACTCTACCAAGGGCGATAAAGTGAGACTCTGTCTCTACAAAAAAAGAAAAAAAAAAAGCAGGAAGGGAAGCACCAACTCCATGGGGTCCCAATGAGGGTCAAAGCCAGTGTAGGAAGTGCTGCTGGGCCCACAGAGAGGGCAGAGGGTGTTCACTCCTGAGGGCGGGCAGGTGGTTCACCTGGCTGGGCCTCAGCTTAGCCCTGCATAATGGGGGGAACCCACAGCTACAGAAGGGCAGCCAGGGGCTTTGCTGAGCAGTCTGGGGCTTTGCTGAGCAATGCCCATCACATATGCCATCTGGCACCCAGAGAAGACAGTGGCTGCTAAAATTTCCACATACATGACGGGAATGGGCAGAAGTCAGAGGTAGGGCAGGAGTCAGAGATAGCCCTAGCAGCCAGGAACCTAAAAACTCACTCTAGGCCTGGGGCTGCCCGCTCCACCAGGCCCTTGGCCATGAGCCTAGGGGCTTACCTTGTTCTGCTCATACTTGTACAAGATCTTGAGTGTCTCCATGGCACGTATCATGGCCTGCATGGCAGTGAAGATGTTCTGGTAGACCAGCTTGGTGAAGCTCCGCTTGTCCTCTTCTGAGTAGCCTGAGCCATGGATGATCCGCATCTGCTTGATGAAGGTGCTCTTGCCACTCTCACCCGTGCCTGGGAGTGGAGGGTGCAGTGAGGGTACAGCAAGAGCCCCCAAACCTTCCCACGACCCCACTGCTTGTGGTCAGCTATTGAGCACCTCCAGCCACCCCAAGGCTCTGGTAGTCCCCAAGTCTAAAACCAGGACACAGGTATGTTTTTTCAGATGTGCTGGCCCAGCCTTCCTTTGAAATCACCCTGTCTCCCAGAGCCAGTTCAGCTACTGCCCTAGGGCTGGGTCACAGCAACAACCCCCCATGACAAACCCAGGACTCTGGATGCCTAGGTCCTGCCCAGAACCTCATGTCCCACTCCTAGGGCCTGAGAGCCCAGGATTCTGGTCAATGGAGGCCTTGCTTCTGCCCAACAGGCTGCTCCGACCCCTACCACGGCTAGAGCCCAAGCCTAGGCATCCCATCTCCACCTGACCCAGCCTACCCAGCTTCAGCCATGTTCCTCTTAAAAGACATCTCACCTCCAAATGTCACCAGCTTCCCACTAGGGAGAAAGGCTAGCCCATCCCTAAAAGCAATGTGTGAGACACCCTGAGATATAGCCTCACTCTGGACTCATCCACAGCAACCTGCCCCCATCCCCTGCCCAGGTCCCCACAGGCTGCCTTGGACCCACAATTCCTCAAACACCCATTCCACCCTGTACCTGCACATGGAGAGTCACAGCAGCGCTATTTGTGACAGCCAAAGGCAGAACCAGCCAGAGGCCCTTGAACAGCTGAGGGTCACACTGAGACAGCCACACCCTCTTGCTGGGCAGTGAGGGAGGATGGAGCACTGATTCATGCACCACCACTGGTCAATGTCCAGGGAAAACAAAAGGGTTCCATCCCTAGTGGCTCCATGTTAGAACAATTCTGAGTAACTGCTATGGTCTGAATGCCTGTCCCCCCACATTCTAATGCTGAAATCCTAACCTCTAAAGCAGTGGCCTTAGGAGGCAGGCTCTTGGAGAGGTGATAGGTCAGGTCAAAACCTTATGAATGAATCAGTGCCTTCATAAAAAGGCCCCAGAGGGCTCCCTGCCCCTTCCACCACACAAGAACACTATGGGAGGGCACTGTTGAGGAACTAGAAAGCAGCCTTCACCAGACACCAAATCTGCAGCGCCTTAATCTTGGACTTCCGGCCTCCAGAACTGTGAGAAATAAACGCCTGCTGTTTGTGAGCCACCCAGCCTGCCATGTTCTATAGCAGCAGCCCCAGATGCCAAAATTTTGAACATGGAAGACAGACTGGTAGTGGTCAGGGGTCAGGGGCAGGTCTGGGCATGGTAAAGCTGCCCCGCCTTACCCGAGGTGGCAGATGCAGGTATCCACAGTGATAAGACCACCCAGAGCCTTACATGCACCCCATCTCGGGAAGCCTCACCCAGCTTTGGTCCGTAGGGAGACACCAGTCCATTTCCATCCGTGTCCTGCCTCCCCACTGCACCTCAGGAGCTCGATGAGCTCAGCCTCTCTGGAAGATGTCGCCGTGGGCGCCTACAGCTGTGTGCCTCACTCAGCTCTGCTCTACTGCTAAATAGAAACCACCCCCAGCGGCCCTCCCCTTCCCAAACACTCTGGGAACTCCGGCTGCAGAAACCCCAATGCCCGGTTTTCAGGAAACGCCCAAGACATACATAGCGGAGGTCTCTCCTCAAGGAGGACACTACCTTGTCCCCACCATGGGCTGTGGTCCTCCCCATCTGTCTGTACACTACCTGCATCCCTAACTCCTACACAGGCCTGACACACAGAAAACTGCACAGACACTTCCTGAACCCGATGCTGGCTCCCTTTTGAGCCCTGCATTCCCCGTGTCCACCAGGCTGGACTTGCCTTCTTGTCACCAGTCTTGGCTCCTCTAAGCCCTGGACAGCCGGGAGAAGGAGGTCCCCACACAACCATGAACAAGGTGGCTGGCCCCTGTGACCCCTGTGCACACTGCAGGGCCTGGCAGGTTCCAGGGGAACACAGAATGGCTGGGCTGGAGCCACAGGATGCAAACCCTTGGCAGGCTCAGGATGTCACCACTGGGAGGGCCCCAGTCTGAACGCTGCTCCTGTTAACAGACTAATTCCCAGACAAGGGAAATGGAAGCCCTGGCTGAGAATGAGAAAACCACTGCCCCATCTCAGCCAGCTATCTAAGAAAGCCCAACTGGGAGGGATTCCAGCTATACCCCAACTCCTGGAAAACATCCCCCAAATGTGGGCAAGGTAAAGGAAAGGAAAGGTGGCTCATGTCCCATGAGGGACAAGACTGGAGGGCATGAATAAGCAGGGCTGGTTTGACACTGTTCAGATTCAAGGTGTCTACATACTTGGAGGCAGAGTGGGGACAAGATCCAGGATCAGAATTTGAGTTTGGGGTCCAGAAGCCCTGGTTTCCAAGCTGTGTCTTGGCTGCAGTGCCTGTGACTATGGGATGTGGGAGGCCCAGGAGCACACCTAGTCGCCAGCCAAAGCCACTTGGCCTCACCCTCGGGACCTTTCTGATCCAACCTCAGCAAAGTGAGAAGGTAGGCCGGTATTACACTTGTGGGTGACCTCAGCTCCTGGAAACACAACCTGGAGACAATGCTGACCACAAGCTGTGCAGACAGGCAGCCCTCCTGTAGCTGAAGACAAAAGGTGTGAGGCCTATGCCTGGTCCAGCTTCACACATGGCCTGGCACCAATCTTGCTTTGTTCTCAGAACTCCAGGAGGTAAAAACCACTACAGCACCTGTTTGATTGGTAAGAAAACAGGCACAGAGAGGTCAAGGAGTCTTCATGAGGTCACACAGGCACTAACTGCTAAGGCTGAACAGTAACTGGTTTCACAGCCTCTTCTGCCAGCCCAGGACTCCCACCTGCCCCACACAGCGAAGTGAGCAGATTACAGGCAGTTGGGAGAAACACTTCTCACCCAGCTTCAGCCCCAGGAGAGGAAATGCACCCTTGGGCACCCAACTACTAAGGCACAAGAAAGAGACCTAAAACTCACTGCCCCAAAACACACTGCTCAGTGGGGGTCATGAAAGCCAGGGCAGGGATAAGATGGCCTCTGCACTCAATATCATAATCTTATCTCCATGCCAGTGGCAAAGTCTGCTGCGGGAGCTGGTGCCTGTCCTCGGGTGCCTCAAAGGTACAGGCATTAACTGCCTCTCTGTTACCATAAGACTGCACTGCCTTATCACACATTAGGTCTCTATATAGACTGACTCCAAAGTAGGAACGGTGTCCTCACAGGATTAGGTTGGTATCATTCATTTGACACTTTTTTTTTAAGACAGAGTCTCACTATGTTGCCCTCGGTAGAGTGCTGTGACAACAAGCTCACAGCAACCTCAAACTCTTGGGCTTAAGCAATTCTCTTGCCTCAGCCTCCCAAGTAGCTGGGCCCGCCACAACGCCTGGCTATTTTTTTGTTGGAGTTGTCATTGTTGTTTTTAGCAGGCCCAGGCCAGGTTCGAACCCACTAGCCCTGGTGACCGTAGCTGGTGCCCTAACCACTGAGCTCCGGGCACTGAGCCCATATGACACGTTTTTCAAGCCCTTGTCCCCACATGCTGGAATCTTAACCACAGCCCTTCCTGAAGTGAGACCCCCTGAGGGCTGAGGAGACCTGGTGTGAGTCCCCATCCCTGCCCAACCCCATGATCTAACCCAGGCAAATAGGTATCCACTTGAGGGATAGTGATGGGCCTGCCTGTCCAGCTCAAAGACTGTTGCCCACTAGGTGGAGATAACGTGGCCTATAGAAAGAGTGAGCCAGAGCACCCAGATCTGCCTCTCTTTCAAACGCCACCCCAGGGGCCTCCAACAAGAGTTCTGCCAGTCACCCCTCACCCCAACCTCCAAGACCGAGGGCCCAAGCAAACTGGTGCCAAGAGAAGGACTGTTTCCACAAGTCCACTCACCCTGCAGTGTTTATCCAGCACCCACGGGCACAAGCACCATACAAGGCCCTGGGGATCAGAAAAAGGACAAAACAGCCAGCTCTCTGCAGGCAGAGCCCTGGAGACCCCACAGAACAGTGAAGTCCCACTCAGGGCAGAGGGGACTTCTGCCTGCCAGGGTAGTCACTGCTAAAGATGACAACAAAGGCCTGGCAGGGCCACATGCTTTCACATCTGTCTCACACACACCCCATGACCATTGCCATGATCCTAAAAAGTTACGGTCGATTCCGTTTGACCGAAAACTATAGCTTGGGAGGCAGATAGTTTGCAGGGCACCATCTCTGGAGCCAATGGCAGACACCTGACTTCCCTCCTTGTCAGCCTGGTGCCTTCTGAGCCTTGGGGTCCCCATAAGGAAACTCAGGGTTGCCCAGGCAGCTTTTCAGGGAGAAGGTGTGCATGCAAAGTAGCCAGCAGGAAGAGCAGCAGCAGGACAAAGCAGCTTCCTTTGCTTGCCAGGCACCTACTCCATGCTGAGTGCTGCATTGTCCTCATCTCATTCAGTCAGTTGACAACCCTATGGGGGGAGAGGCATCACTCCCATTCAACAGATGAGGAAACCAGCCTTGGAGAGACACAACGACCTGCCCACAGTCTCACTCCAGAGCATATCCACCATGCCCTGTGCTGATTGGCATAGCTAACCCAGGTAATAGGAGGAGCATGGAAAGAGCCACCACCCAGGGGGCCCCACCTGCCCACAGAAACAGAGCCCTCCTGAGCAGTGAGCCCTCACACTCACTAGGGAGCTTGTGGGGTATCACAGAACTCCAGGTTACTCCCCTTTACTTCTCTGGGTGGCCGGACTTCAACTAGCCAATGACAGTCACTCCACAAGCATCTCTAAGGCCTGCAGGGCTCAATGCCATGTGCTTACAGTAGGGAAGGAGAAAGAGGACACAAAGCTGACTGATGGCCACAAGACGGGTAGGGGGCTCATGAGAAACACAAGTCAGTGGTCCTCAACTGGGGTGGTTCTGCTTCCAAGGGACACTGGCAGTGTTTGAGGGCATTTTTGGTTGTTACACTGTGGAGGGTTTCCCTGGCATGAGGTGGGGATACTGCTCAGCACCCTGTAGTGCCCAGGATGCCCCCACCCAAGAACCCCACCTCAAACATTCAGGGCACCAATCCTGGTAAATGCTGATTAAGATGCCCCAGCAAGCCAAGCCCAGATCCCAGATCCCAGGAAGAGGCTCTCCGGAAGCAGGTTCTCAGGGAGCACCTACTGTGCACCGAGCATGCACTGGGTGCTATGAAAACAACAAAAAGGACATCACTGGAGGTGCTCACATGGGGATGTGGGCCTACAGAGGACAGGTACAGCAGCTGCAGGAAGGGCAGGGAGGCCTCCAGGGAGGAGAGGCAGGCCTTGGAGGACAGGACCCACACATGTTTACAGGCTGGCAGCCCACTGTAAGGACCCTGGTCTATGTTCAACTAGGTGTCTGCCAGATGATGATCCTATGATCCTATGCACAGGCTGCCCAGAGCCCTCACCATCCAACCAGTCTTGGATCCTGGTCACCCTGGCTGGCAGCCCCCTAAAGCTCACTGCCCTCAATTCATAGGGCAAGTACAGAGTTGGGAAACAAGAGCCTGCAGGGGACCCAGAAGAGGACGAGTTCCCTGATTCTGCCCACCTCACCTGGCTGCAGGGAAGGGATTAGCAAACCCAAAAGTCAGGCCTCCAACTTCATCAAGATCTGTCTGACTTAGCCACATGCTGCTCCAAGCTCCCAGTGCTGGACATCCTGCCAAGTGTCCTCCTCACAGAAGGAGAAGGATTCTACCACAAAAATCAGAAAGTGAAACCTTTTGTGGTTAAATATCGGAGGGGAAGCCCTTCCCTGACGCACCACAGTGCCAGCAGGGCTGGGCAGGATGAAACCTCTGAGGACCTCAGAGCTCATGGAGATGCAGCCCCGAGGACAAACCTGACTGTGGCAGGAAGGGAAAGCTGACTGCACTCACTGAGGTTCTCATTTCATCCTGGCACAAACTGGGAATAAGCCCAGGTGCTGGCACCACGATCTGTGGAAGTGTGCCCCAGTATTCTCCTAGGACAGGGAAACTGAAGGCACAGTCAGGTCTGAAAACAACTCTGCACTCCCGCTGACAGATGTCTCCATCACTTCTAGGGACTATGCCCTAAGAAAGCAGACCCTTCCAGCAAAAAACATTAATAATAATTAATTAAGTGTAAACATTAAGTTTATATAAACAAATCCTAGGCTGAGCCCCTATGTCTCCCCAGCCCTATTCCAGCTCAGGGAATCAAGGTTGGATAAGGCCATCCAAGGACGCTTCCTGCTCCCACAGTCTTCTGGGACACGGACGGCCACCCTGCCAGGCGCCAGAGGCCACGCTCCACGCCTCCTGACACTGGGAGGCGCGCCCAGCCCTTCCCGTGGGGCCACCACACCCCACGCCGGATCCCAGCGTGTCACTGCCCAGTGAAGCCGGCACAGGCCGGACAGGAAGCCTCCGGAACCAACCACCCCGCTTTATTTAGAAAGCCCAGAGCTACTCTAGCTCAGCCTTGCTAGCAGCCTCAGTCTCCAGCAACAGGCATTCCCTGGGAAGCCCTAGAGTTTCTAGCCATAAACCTGCCCTAAGGAACAGATAAGGGCCTCCTCAGTGGATTCCTACTGAGACAGAAACAGGGCAGCCCAGAGCTGCACTGTGAGAGACAGCTCCAGGAGCTCCTAGCTGGGCCTGCAGCCTTGATGGGCTCTGAGTCCTCCTGAAGAGCTCTGGAGGCCCAGGGAAGACCCCAGTTAGGTGGCAGCAATGTGCCCAGCACGGAGGCTGGAACAGTACATGCACTAAACACATAGTACATGCTCTTCACTCCCAGTCCTACTGACCGCTGTCACCACCATCAACAGAAATGCCAATAAGGACAAGCCTGAAATAATATAGTGAATAAAACTGAATATACATGTACTTTGAGTACTGAATTCTCGCACATGGCTTTGGCCGTCTAAACAAAAATATCCACTCTATAAACACTCAAGAAATTTCAGACAAAGTAATTTATACTGATTATCCACCAGCTTTGCAGCAAGCATCTTACAGTGTATAGGACTATGTGGCAAGGGTTCTCAAGGGGGGCCACTTGACTTCAGGAGACACTGAGCAATATCTGGGGACATTTATGGATGTTACACTGTAGGGGGGTGCTGCTGGCCTGGAGTGAAGGTCAAAGATACTGCTCCGTACCTGCAGTGCCCAGGACGCCCCACCCCAGAGAACGAGAGCAAACTTTCACAGAGAGGGGCAAAAGCAGCACAGGAGCCAGGGGACCACATCCAGCTCAAGTACCTCCTCAGACCACTCCCTGCACCTCTCATAAGGGTCATTAAAAATGCCCACCAGGCTAACCAACCTCATAGGCTGCCCCAGAAAGACAAAGAGGACAGATGTGACCAAGCAGAAAAGACATTTTTCCAGAACATGCTCCACCTGATCCCCAAGCCTGAAGCAAAGATGGCAGAACCACCCTCAGAAATGAGATCCTCCCATGCCCCAGATGCCCAGGGGGCAGCAGCAGAGCCCACCTCACAACTTTGCACAGGAACTACGGGTGAGTCAGAGGGTTGGAGCCCTCACTGCTAAGAGGCAGGGAAGGGGACAGTTCCAGAGAAGACTAAACCCCAGCTCAGCTGGCCCACCTGCACAGGGAATGCTGTGGCCTCCACTCAGAGGTACCCAAATATATCATCCCCCGCAGCCCAGCTGTAGCTTCCCTGGCCAGAAATCTCAGTCTCACCCTCAATTTGCTTCCTGCAAAACGGAGACAACTGCACACTCAGGCTGGCTTACTGGACAAGTGGAATGAGGACAGAGGTCCTCTTCCCTGCACCCTGGAACCCCAGCCCCTGGACCTCAGGTTGTCAAAGTCCTCCCAGTAAAATGTCCTCCACCTGGGGTGCTCAAATGGAAAGTTTTCTGAGGGTCTACTGCATTGCATTCCAATAGCGTCCCCTGACTCCCAATGCCTCCAGGGTTCAGACTAAAGTCATTTCTTCTGTGAAGCCCTCTCAACCCCAGGGCAGGTCCCTGTTCCTCTGCATGGCATTTATACCTGTCCTGCTTGGATCTTATAGGCCTTCACCTTGGACCTGCCCATGCCTTGAACCTAACGACAACCTCCCAAGACAAGTGCACAATCCCCACTTTATAAGCTGAAGGAGAGATTTCTAGGGTCACACAATGGGGGAGGGGTGGGACTGTGTAGAAACAAGTGCTGTCACGGCTATGGCCAATACCACTGGGCCACAGGTGGGCACCAGATAAAGCGTTGCTCCAAGCCATGGCAGCAGACGTAGGGGCCCCTCCCTGTGTCCTTGAACCCAATGTCACTCTCAAGTCCAAAGTACAGGCACAGAAGTCCAGGAAAGGTGGCAGAGGGGTCAGGAGGTCATAGAGTCACAGGGCAAGGCCATCTGGTAATTTCTTTATGACACCAACCCAAAATAAAGTCTACCACCCTCTGTAAAAGCCAGCCAGTGCCACTCTGTCCTCCAAATGCCACCAGTTGGGGCCCACTGCAAGTTTCCTTTGAACTTTAAGGTTACTGCTCTGCCAAACTGTCTTTCCTGGAAAGATGGCCACTTTAGAGCCTTTTATTAAATCAGAACACAACTTCGAAATAAAAATGCCTCAGGAGTCATCTCAGGCACCTCTCTAACCCAGGGAATGAAGGGCCATAGGAGGGTCACAAGCCAAAGAGACACCACTCCTGCTTCCTGTTAGGACCTGTCACTTCTCAAGGGCCAACCAAGACCGCCTCCTCCTCAGACACACCCCCCTCTGGAACAGACCCTTCCTCCCTCCAGGCCCCTCCACCTCATTTCCCACCTTGTCCTAGTCCAGGAGTTAACCCAGGAGCTCAGGAAGGGAGGGAAGGGGCAGGGCCAGAGCTGCTGTTTTGTAAACGACTGCAGGGGCCCTTATTTGGGGTGACAACACTCTGCCAACCAGCTCCCGGCAACAGGTATGCCCTGGAAAGAGGGAGGCTCACAGGAGAACCTGCTCCAAAAGAGGGAGGAGGAGCCCAGAGGCAAGGGGCTGCTCCCAAGCAGGTCTAGACCCTGGCTCCCACCAGACACTAAGGAAAGGAGCAAGGCTGAAGAGTCAGCCAACTCAAACAACTCAAAAAGGCTCCCTCAGGCATCAACCCCATGTGGGCCTCAGGAGAGGAAAGACTGCCCTCTCCCCACAGGGTGTCCATCCCAGCGGGAGGGAAGAAGTGGGAAGGGCCTGGAGGGAACAGGGGTGGGATAGGAGACAGAAGAATCTTTGGTTAGGAACAGCCCCTGAATGGAGGGAACAAGGCTACCCCTGCCAGAAAGAGTCAAGGCAAGACCCTGGAAGGTGAAGGCTGAGTGGGTTTCATGGATTACTGCACAAAGGTCTGCCCAGAAGAGATGCTGGGGACAGAGAAGGAGGGACGATTGATGGAGTAAGGTCAGAGGGCCAGCCCCTGTGCGGGGAGGGGACCGACCGACCAGCAGGGGCAGAGGGGAGATTCTGAAGGGTCCTGGGGTCTAGACAATAGAAATTAGGGGCTGACCCCAGACGAATCGCAGGACTCAACCTGGGCAGTGCAGGTAGGTGTCGACCCGGGGAACAGCAACAGCACAGGCAGGGCCGGCTTAGCAGGGCCCTAGGGTTCGACCTGGGTAGCACAGACAGGTGTTGACTCTGCAGGACCCGGGGGTCCGACCCTGGCACCACAGGCAGGGACTGATCCTGGAGGGTCCTCAGGGCCGACATGGGCAGCACAGGCAGAGACTGACCCCGCAGGGCTCCAGGGTCGGACCCAGGCAGCACAGACAGGAGCTGACCCCCCAGAACCCAGGGGCACGCGCAGGGACGCGCCGCCAGGCCCGGCCAACCACACTCACCGAGCAGCAGCAGCTTAAGCTCGCGCCGGGCGTCGCGCTTGTCCCGCCGCAGCTGCTTCTCGATCTCCGCGTTGATCCGCTTGGATTCCTTCACCTCATCGCTCAGGCAACACGCCATCATGGACTCCAGAGTCATCTTCCCGGCCGCGGCCGCCCGCCGGCCGCCCCCGCCTGCCGCCGCCGCCGCCGCCGCCCCCCGGCCCGACTCTGGCCGGAGCCGCCTCGGCTGCCGCCCGCCCCGGCCCTCGGCCCCGGTCCGGCGCGCCCCGCCTCGCCGCCGCCTGCGGGCCGCCGGGTTCCCGCTAGTGCCGCGCCAGCCGCGGACTCCCGCCCCGCCGCCTTCAGCGCGCGCTGCCACCACCGCCACCAACCGCAGCCGCCGCAACCGAGCGACAGCGACGGACAACCTAGCCTAGCTGGGGATCTCGGGCCGGGACGGGCAGGCGGCGCAACCAATGCACGGAGCCTGTGGCCCAGTGCGCCCACCGCGGGGGCAGGACTAGCGGTCTGGGCGGGGCGTCCGCGCGCGCGGGAGGGGCGGGGCGGAGGCGCCCGCGGGTTTGGTTGCGCCGACTTGGGAAGGGGGACGCGCAGCCGGGAACCGGGGCGGGGCCGCCCGGGATTGTGGGAATGTGGCGGACTCCGCCAGCTCCGCTCGGCTTCGCTGGGCTCCGCTCGGGCCAGCTCGGGCCCGCTCGTGAGTGAGAGGCGTGCACCCAGCAGCTGCGCGGCGGTGCAGGCCCTCACAGTCTCCGGATTCGCAGGGAGCCCCCGCTTCCCCCAGGAAGCTCCTTGGCATTGCCTCCCTGGAAACCAGCCTTCACTCACTCATTATTAATGGGATGCCTATTGTGTATTAGGCATTAATGCAGCCCCTGCTGTTTACGCGACACAGCAAAAGCATTAATAGAGCTCCTGCTATATACCAGGCATGGGTCAAGCATTAATGAAACACCTACTATATGCCAGACATGGACGAAGCATTAATAGAGCACCTGTTACATGCCAGACAGGGCGCAAGTATTAATGTACCATCTGCTATATACCAGGCATGGACCAAGCATTAATAAAACTTCAACTGTATGCCAAACTTGGACAAGGCATTAAGGAAGCACCTGCTGGCTCGGCACCTATGGCTCAACGGGCTAAGGCGCCAGCCACGTACACCTGAGCTGGAGGGTTCAAATCCAGCCCAGGCCAGCCAAACAACAATGACAGCTACAACCAAAAAATGGCCGGGCATTGTGGCGGGCGCCTGTAGTCCCAGCGAGTCTGCTGCCTCCGCCTCCCAAGTAGCTGGGACTACAGGCGCCTGCCACAACGCCAGACCATTTTTTGGTTATAGCCATTATTGTTGTTTGGCGGGCCGGGCTGGATTCGAACCCACCAGCTCTGGTATAGGTGGCTGGCGCCTTAGCCCGTTGAGCCACAGGCGCCGAGCCCCTTTTTACATTTTTAAAATGAGGATATTTTTAATCCAAAGAAAGTACTAATTTGGGACATGTGAAAATTATATAAAATTCAAATTTTAGTGTCCATTAATTAGGTTTTATGGGAATATAGCCACACTGTTTGCATATTAAGCACACTTGTTCTTATGCAGCAAGAGCAGAGCTCAGTAGTTGCAACAAGCCCTAAAATATTTTCCATCTGGCCCCTTTTAGAAAGAGAGCTAGAATGAAGCCCAAACACCCAGGAGAGTTTCAGTTGGTGTCTTTCAATGATGGAAAAAAAGAATAGAAGAGCCTGGAGTGGTCTTCGGACTGGAAACCCATTTTACAGAGGAGAAAACCAAGGTGTCCTTGTACATGACTCCCCTGACTACGGCAGCCCTCCCAGCCCCAACGTGACCTGACTCTCCTCTCCCCACCAGGCCCTACCCAGATTCCACACTCCAGGTGCCCTTCACCCTCTTCAGAGCTGCACCCTGATGTGCTGTTCTCCCCTGCCTGTGATAAGAGAGTAAAGGTAGGTCAAAGTCTTCATTTATGAGTTGATTGGTGTGTGGGAAGATTAGTTCCTTGAAACTCTCATCTTCAGGGCTTCCATCCCTTCCTGAGCCAGACACAGCCAGGGTAGGGGGAGCTCCTAGAGTTCGTGCCACAAATAGATCAAAGATCTCTCACACTAGAAACATATAAACTATGTCCCTTGGGCCCTTGCTCAAAATGCCTCGTCTTCCAATGGGTCTTCCCAGACCATCCCTAAGTAACAGCACCCCTACCCAAGCCCTGTCTGCTGCCAAGTTTCCTCCCCAGCCCTTCTCTTGGCCTGAAATGATCTACTTTATCTATTTCTCCACTCATTGGTTACCTGTCCTGCCATGATATAGGGTATCTTTGTCTTGATCACCACTGTATCTAAAACCCACCCTGGCATGCAGTAGGTGCTCAATAAACACTGAAGGACCAAATGCATGCAGGAATAAATTAGTTATTTTTTTGTTTGACATCTTTAATGACCTCCTCTCCTGCCCCTGCTGCTGCTTAACACTGACAGGTGTGCTGGCCTATTTGTCACCTTGTTCACTATCTGTTACCCATCAGACTAGGAGTTCTAGGAGGACAATGACAGTGGGTATCAGGATCACCATTGGGCCCCCCTCCAAGTCCAGCACCAGTCCTTGGGCTTCCCTCTACCCTCCACACCTCCTGGGTACCCTCTTTCACTTCTGAGGTTCCAAACCCATCTACACCCCATGACAACCATAGTATGCAGCTTTAGCCTCCCCTGGGCTTCAGATCCAGGGCCCAGATGCCCCGGGTCTCTCCATGCAGGGGTCTACAGGGTCCACTCAACACAACAAAAGTAACACCCCCAAAAGGTCCCATCTCAGAGCCTTTGCACTCACTGTGCCCTCAGCCAAGAACAGCACCTGATATATAGTAAGTGGTCAATAAATGTTTATGACATCAATAAAAGAACCGAGTGCTTGTGCGGATGCCTCTCCTCTTTCTTTGGAGGAAAAGAATAATTGCACTTTTCTTCATTCCTCCCTTTCTCTGCTGCTGTTCCTTTTCCCTGCCAGCCTCCCCCTCACTAAGAACTTAAAACTCAGGGTCAGATCTTTTTTTTTTTTTTTAATTTTGCTTTCAATTGGCTTTCAATCTTCTTAGTTTAAAGTTTTTATTTTATTTTATTTTATTTATTTATTTATTTTTTATTGAGACAAAGTCTCACTTTGTGGCCCTCAGTAGAATACGGTAGTGTCAGAGCTCACAGCAACTTCCAACTCATTAGGCTTAAGTGATTCTCTTGCCTCAACCTCCCAAGTAGCTGGGACTACAGGTGCCTGCCAGAATGCCCAGCTTTATTTTGGTAGAGACAGGGTCTCACTCTGGCTCCTGCTAGTCTTGAACCTCTGAGTTCAGGGCAATCCACCCACCTCGGCCTCCCAGGGTGCTAGGATTACAAGTGTGAGCCACCACCCCTGGCCAGGTTCAAATCTTTTTTATTTTTCTTTTTCGAGATAGAGTCTCAAGCTATCGACCTGGATAGAGTGCTGTTGTGTCACAGCTCACAGCAACCTCCAACTCTTGAGCTTGGGTGATTCTCTTGCCTCAGCCTCCCAAGTAGGTGGGACTACAGGTGCCCACCACAATGCCCAGCTATTTTTTGGTTGTAGTTGTCATTGTTGTTTGGCAAGCCCGGGCTGGATTTGAACCCACCAGCTCTGGTGTATGTGGCTGGCGCTCTAGCTGCTGAGCTACAGGCGCCAAGCCTCAGGTTCAGATCTTGTTGCTGACTCTTGGCAAGGCCTGTCGGCAGGTGATGTCACTTCTCTGAGCTTATTTTCCTACCTGTAAAGTGGGCATAACATTACTTCTTTCTCAGAATGCTGTTGTACATAGCCAATGAGAAGGTTCTTATGAAGTACATAGTAAAAGCTAAATGTTTTCCTAGCACTCTGGGAGGCTGAGGCAGGTGGATTGCCTGAGCTCACAGGTTGAGACCAGCCTGAGCCAGAGCTAGACCTCATCCCTAAAACAGCTGGGCATTGTGGCGGGCACTTGTAGTGCCAGCAACTTGGGAGGCTGAGGCAAAAGAAAAAAACCTAAATGTTTGCTTAAATATTTAAAGCCTACGGTACAGTGGCATGGGATGCCCCCCAAACCCACCTGTAGGATAGCACACAATGACCCCTGCTTGCTGCTTCTAGCATGTGAGTTGAAGTTAGTAGCTCAAACAGAATGTGGCACATATAATGGAATAGCATTTCAAAGATGAAGTCATAAAATCATTGTGGCTTCCATTTTGAGATCCCTCTCTCGGGCTCTTAGAGACCAGCCACTGTGTAAAGAAATCTACATTGTCCTGCTGGAGAGACCATGTAGAGTGGCCTTCAGATGAGGCAGCCACAGTTGACTGCAACTTTATGAGAAACCCCAAGCCAGAACAACCCAGATACATTCTGCACAAATTCCTGATCTCCAGAAAATATGTAAGATGATAAATATTGACTATTTTAAGGAACTAAGTTTAGGGGTGTTTTTCATGTGGAAATTGATGAGAGAGATAAAAGCACATGTCCACACAAAGACTCGGACATAACTGTTTGGCGTTTTTAAAAATATGAAACTCTTCACAAATTTGCATGTCATCCTTGCACAGGGGCCATGCTAATATTCTCTGTATTGTTCCAATTTTAGTATATATGTTGTCGAAGTGAGCACAAAGATGTAACTGTTCATACTAGCTTCACTCATAACATCCCCAAACCAGAAACAGCCCATAGGTCCATCAGTGGGATCTATTTATTCACTGATGGCTATTTATTGAGCACCAGGTGAGTAGATAAACAAATTATGGTCCATCCATACCATGGAGTATTATCCAACTAAATGAAATGGCCCAGGTGCAGTGGCTCATGCCTATAAATCTAGCACATTGAGAGACCCAAGCAGGAGGATCAACTGAGGCCAGCAACATAGCAAGATCCCATCTCTACAAAACTACCAAATAATAATAATAATAATAATAATAATAATAATAATAGTAATAATTAGGCAGTTCCAGTGGTGCATCCCAGCAGTCCCAGCTACTCAGGAGGCTGAGGCAAGATCACTTGAGTCCAGGAGTCTGAGGTTGCTGTAAGCTATGATCGCTCCATTGCACTCCAGCCTAGTTGGCAGAGCAAGACTCTGTCTAAAAAAAAAAAAAAAGAAAGAAAAGAAACAAACTGTGCGTATACACAACATGGATGAATATTTTTTGTTTTTCTGAAAGATGCCAACTATAGAGACCTATAGTGATTGGTGGTTGCCTGGGGATAAGAGTGCGATAGAGACAGAAAGGGAAACTTTTGGTGGCAAGAGCGAAATTTTTTCACCATCTAAATGGCTCCATGTGTGTACACCTGTGTCAATGCTCATCAAATTGCACACTTTGAACATGTGCTGTTTAGTGCATGTTATTCATGCCTAAAGCTGTCAAAAATAAGTTGAAGGCGCTGATACTTACAAGATTATAATAAGTGCTTAATAAATGTTTAAAATATAGGCTCGATGCCTGTGGCTCAATGGGCTAAGGCACCAGCCACGTATACCTGAGCTGGCAGGTTCAAATCCAGCCCGGGCCCACCAAACAACAATGACGGCTGCAACCAAAAAAAAAAAAAATGACCGGGCGTTGTGGTGGGCACCTGTAGTCCCAACTACTTGGGAGGCAGAGGCAGGAGACTCGCTTGAGCCCAGGAATTGGAGGTTGCTGTGAGCTGTAATGCCACAGCACTCTATCCAGGGTGACAGCTTGAGGCTCTGTCTCAAAAATAAATAAATAAATAAATGTTTAAAATATAAAGGATACTCAATACTAATACGAAGGTAGTAGACAATCTAATACCCACCCACATAAGAGAAAAACTCAGTTTAACTCAAGATGGAGGGAGAAAAAGGAAGTGGGGGAGAAGAGAGGGGAATGAGTGTGTTCCCACTCAGTGGGCACAATGTAAGTGTATACGGCACACCTTCTGGTGCAGGACACAACTACAACAGGGACTCTACCTAACAAATGCAAACATTATAACCTAATTATTTGTTCTCTCACATTAATCTGAAATTTAAAAAAATAAATGGAGGCCAGGAACAGTGGCTCACGCCTGTAATCCTAGCACTCTGAGAGGCTGAGGGGGGTAGATTGCTTGAGCTCATGAGTTTGAGACCAGCCTGAGCAAGAATGAGACCACATCTCTACCAAAAGAAATGGCTAGATATTGTGGTGGGTGCCTGTAGTCCCAGCTACTTGGGAGGCTGAGGCAATAGGATCACTTGAAACCAACAGTTCAAAGTTGCTGTGAGTTGTGACACCATAGCACTCTAACAAGGATGACAAAGTGAGTCTCTGTCTCACTTAAATAAATAACATAAAAATAAATAGTCTTGGTGCTTGTAGCTCAAGCAGCTCAGGCGCCAGGCCCATACACCTGAGCTGGCGGGTTCGAATCCAGCCCAGGCCTGCCAAACAACAATGACAACTACAACCAAAAAATAGCCAGGCATTGTGGTGGGCACCTGTAGTCCCAGCTACTTGGGAGGCTGAGGCAAGAGGATCACTTAAGTCCAGAAGTTGGAGGTTGCTGTGAGCTGTGATGCCACAGCACTCTACCCAGGGCAACAGCTTGAGGCTCTGTCTCTGAAATAAAATAAAAATAAATAAATAAAATATACATAAAGGAGACAGAAACAGGTGCAAATGGGGTTGAGAAGGGGGGAGGTGCAGGGGGTAGAAGAATGACATGGTGCATTCATTTCCTGAGTATTTGTTCAAGGCACTAAGTGATACGCCTCATACCCTTCCTAGGTCTTCCCTGGGCACTGTGGGGAGCAGTGGGGGAGGGGTCAGCACAGAACTGAAACAACAAAGGCTGTCTTGTCATTTTCCTCATCCATGTATTTGGTGTCCACTGAACAGGGCAGGGACCCAGAAAGCCTCCAGGGGAGAAACTGAGGCCAATGGAGAGGTGGTAAACTGGCCCAGGGCCCAGCTGACTGCTGACTTTGGCCTCCCCAGCCACAGACCCAGTGTAACAAAGTCCACGCTGCCGCATCTTGATGGCATAGGGGGGCCCCTCCCTCCTCAGTCCCTGCAAATTCCTTCCTCCCTTGAGGCCTTGGCCTCCCGTACCCTGAGGAGACGGATTTTAGGGCCCAAGGCCCAAGGAATAAAGCACAGAGAGGAGCCGGAGACCAAAGGTGACTTGGCCCACGCTAGGGGCAGGCAGGTTGCAGGGCTGCCCAGGACCAGAAGGCCAGCTCAGTAGTCAGAGGGAAAGTTCCTCCATGGCCAGCACCAGCCCATTCTAGGCCTTGGGGTGGAAAATGGGTGTTAGTACCCAGCCCTTCTCCAGCCCGCTAAGAAAGTTATAAGCAGCTGGGTGTGGTCGCTCATACCTGTAACCCAGACACTTTGGGAGGCCAAGGAGGGAGGAGTGCTTAAATTTGAGAGCTTGAGATCAGCCCCAGCAACTTAGTGAGATCTTGTCTCCAAAAAGGTAAAAATTAAACTCTAAAACAACTTCAATGAGGCAGGACACAGTGACTCACACCTGTAATCTGAGCCCTCACAGGGACTGAGATGGAGGATTGTTAGAGCCCAGGAATTAAGAGACCAGCCTAGGCAATGTGTTGAGACCCCATCTCTACCAAAAATAAGTTTAAAAAATTACCAGGCTGGGGGGCGCCTGTGCTCAGTGAGTAGGACGCTGGCCCCATATACCCAGGGTGGTGGGTTCAAACCTGGCCCCGGCCAAACTGCAAAAACAACAACAACAAAAAAAATGTTACCAGGCTGGGATGGTGCCTGTGGCTCAGTGAGTAGGGTGCCGGCCCCATATACCAAGGGTGGTGGGTTCAAACCCGATCCCAGCCAAACTGCAACAAAAAAATAGCCGGGCGTTGTGGCGGGCGCCTGTAGTCCCAGCTACTCGGGAGGCTGAGGCAAGAGCATCTCCTAAGCCCAGGAGTTGGAGGCTGCTGTGAGCTGTGACGCCACGGCACTCTACCGAGGGTGGCAAAGTGAGACTCTGTCTCTAAAAAAAAAAAAAAAAAAAAAATTTACCAGGCTGGGCACAGTGGCTCACGTCTGTAATCCTAATTGTTAGATAATTGCACCACTTCGGCTCCCTATCCCGATTATCCACTGCAAAGCTCAAACTTATGCCCCCCCCCCACCGCTCGTCACGCCACAGCGGTAACACCTTATTGGCTGTTCTACCATCCCGACACCTCCCCTAACCGAGTCTATATAAGGTGCCCCTGTCTTTCGTTCCTTCTCTTCTTCTCTTCTCCTCTCTTCTCTGCTCTTCTCCACCTCCTCTGCTCCCTGTCCCCCCGTGTCTTCTCTCTCTCTCTCTCTCTCTCTCTCTCTCTCTCCCCTCCTCCTTAATGCTGCTCTGCAGCTTCCCCCACCAATAAAGACCTTTCCTACAAGCCTTAGTGGTCTGTGGAGGTTTTGTGCCGGTCGAGTGCCATCTTTCACTAATACCCTGGGAGGCTGAGGCAGATGGATTGCTTGAGCTCACAATTTCAAGACCAGCCTAAGCAAAAGTGAGACTCTGTCTCTATGAAAAAGAGAAAAAACTGAGGCAAGAGGATCACTTGAGCCTGAGTTGGAGGTTGCTGTGAGCTATGATGCCATAGCACTCTACCCAGGGTGACAGCTTGAGACGCTGTCTCAAAAAAAAAAAAAAAAATTACCAAGTGTGGTGCAGCTGCCTGTAGTCCCAGGAGGATGAGGCAGGAGGATTGCTTGAGCCCAGGAGTCTGAAGTTGCAGTGAGCTATGATCACAACACTGCACTCCAGCCTGGGCAACAGAATGAGACCTTGTCTCCAAAAAACCCCCCAAAGCAAAAACAACCTGAAAGTAGAACAACTCCATGATCCTACTGAAACAAGAAGTCAGGATAAGGAAGAGAAATCCGCACCCCATGTTTACTGCAACACTTACTAGTCACGATACCCAAGAGTTGTAATCAACCTACATCTCCATCAATGGATAAATGGAGGCTGGGCATGGTGGCTCACACCTATAATCCCAGTACTCTGAGAGGCTGAGCTGGATGGATCACTTGAGGTCAGGATTTTGGGACCAGCCTGAGCAAAAGAGTGAGAACCCATCTCTAAAAGTAGCCAGGGATTGTGGCAGGCACCTGTAGTCCCAGATATTCAGGAGGCTGAGGCAACAGGATCTCTTGAGCCCAAGAGTTTGAGGTTGCTGTGAGCTAGGTGGAGGCCATGGCACTCTAGTCCAGGTGACATAGCAAGACTCTATCTCACAAAAGTATGGATGAGTGGAAAATACAGTACATATACACAATGTAATACTATTTAATGGTAAAAAAGAATTAAATCCTGTCATTTACAACAACATGGATGGAACTGCAACTGTTGTTAACAATAATTTATTATGTATTTTAAAAGAGCTAGAAGAGGCTTGGCACCATAGCTAAGTGGTTAGGGTGCCGGCCACAAATGCTGGGGCTGGCAGGTTTGAACCCAGTCCAGGCCCGCTAAATAATGACAAATGCAACAAAAAAATAGCCGGACATTGTGGCAGGCACCTGTAGTCTCAGCTTACTTGGGAGGCAAGAGAATCACTTAAGCCCAAGAGTTTGAAGTTGCTGTGAGCTGTGATGACACAGCACTCTACTGAGGGTGACATAGTGAGAATCTGTCTCAAAAAAAAAAAAAAAAGCTAGAAGAGATGACACTTTGAAATGTCTCCCACACAAAGAAAAGATAAATATCTGAGGTGATGGATATTCTAATTTGATCATTACACATTGTGTATAGGAATCAAAATATTGCATGTACCCCCTAATGTGTACAGTTTCTATATATCAATAAAAAATAAGCAGGCAGAACCCATAGCTCAGTGGGTAGGGTGTAGGGCACTGGCCACATACACCGAGGCTGATGGGTTGGAACCCAACCGGGGCAAGCTAAAAAAAAGAAAACAACAATGACAACTGCAACAACAACAACAACAAAAAATAATAACTAGGTGTTGTGGTGGGCACCTATAGTCCTAGCTACTTGGGAGGCTAAGGCAAGAGAATCACTTAAGCCCAAGACTTTGAGGTTGCTGTGAGCTGTGATACCATGACACTCTACTGAGGGCAACATAGTGAGACTCTGTCTCAAAAAAAAAAAGCGACAAATTCCTGCCCTTAAGAAGCTGATGTTCTAAGTGGGAGTAGACAATAATAAATATAAATAACTAAAATATATTGGTGTTAGATAGGGATAGGTGAAAGAGAAGCAAGCAAAGGTAGAGGCATTACAAGGGAGTAGAATTTTTTTTTTTTTGAGACAAAGTCTCACTTTGTCCCCCTCAGTAGAGTGCCATGGTGTCTTAGCTCACAGCAACCTCAAACTCTTGGGCTCAAGCATTCCAGGGTAGCTGGGACTACAGGTGCCTGCCACAATGCCTAGCTATTTTTGGAGATGAGATCTCACTCTTTTGCTCAGGCTCGTCCCGAACTCCTGACCTCATGCAATCCACCCGCCTGGGTCTCCTAGAGTGCCAGGATTACAGGCGTGAGCCATGGCACCAGGCCTCCTAGCCGACCTGGCTATTTTTAGAGACAGGGTCTAACTCTAGCTCAGACTAGTCTTGAACACCTGAGCTCAAAGAATCCTACACCGTGGCCTCTCAGAGTGGTAGGATTAAAGGCCTGAGCCACTAATAACCAGCCGGAGAATTTTTTTTATTGATCAATACTAATTATCCATATTTATGGGTTACACGTGACATTTCAATACATGTATACAACATGTAATGATTAAATCAGGGTATTGATTTGATCATTATAGGATATCCATCACCTCAAACATTCATCATTTCTTTATGTTGGGAACATTTCAAATATTCTCTCCTAGCTCTTTTAAAATTCTCTTCTAGCACTCTGGGAGGCCAAGGAGGGTGGATTGCCGGAGCTCAGGACTTCAAGACCAGCCTAAGCAAGAGTGAGACCCTGTCTCTGCTATGAATAGAAAAATTAGCTGAGTGTTTCAAAAGAAAAGAAAAGACAAGAAAAAGAACCCTTAAAAAATGTATAATAAAGGGCGGCGCCTGTGGCTCAAAGGAGTAGGGCACTAGCCCCATATGTCGGAGGTGGCGGATTCAAACCCAGCCCCGGCCAAAAACTGCAAAAAAAAAAAAAAAAGTACAATAAATTGTTGTGGTTTTTTGGTTTGTTTGTTTTGAGATAGAGTCTCACTTTGTCTCCTGGGTAGAGTGCTATGGCATCATAGCTCACAGCAACCTCAAACTCTTGGGCTTAAGGGATCCTTTTGCCTCAGTCTCCCGAGTAGCTGGGACTACAGGCGCCCACCACAACGCCTGGCTATTTTTAGAGACGGGGTCTCACTCTTGCTCAAGCTGGTCTCCGACTCCTCAGCTCAGGCAAACTAGCTACCTCAGCCTCCCGGAGTGCTAGGATTACAGGAATGAGCTACCATTCCTGGCCACAACAAATTATTGTTAAGTGTGGTTTGCCCTGTTGAGTTATCAAACACTGGAAGGAGTGGAATTTTAGATACCAAGATTAGGGAAGGCCTCTCCAAGAAAACGAGTGAGGCACTGTAATATCTGCAAGAAGAGCATTCTAGGCAGGGGGTATAGCTGGTGCAAAGACCCTAGGAGAGGCACAGTGGGGGGGTGGCCCATGTGGCTGGAGCAGAGGGGAAGAAGGGAAGAGAGGGTGAAGGGGAAGGCAGGGAGGCAACAGAGCATGTCATGGTCATGCAGGGTCTGGTGGGCTACAGGAAGGGCTTGGGCTTTAACCCTGAGGGAGGTGGGAGCCATGGAAGGCTGTGGGCAGAGGAAGCATGAATCCAACTCAGGTGCTCCTCGCGCCCTCTGGTGGCAGCTTCATAGTCTGGACCCAGGGGAGACTGCAAATGAAGACAAGTAGCCGTGCTGCTAACAGGAGAAACTGCACATGCAATCCCAGCTCTCCCTCTAAACCTCATGACCTTGACTTTGATTCAGTAACTCAGCCTCCACTTCATTTTTGTAAAATAGAGATATAACTGAACCTACCTCAGAGGGTTTAATTCACATGAAATGCTAAACAAGATCTAGTACCCAGAAAGCCCCCCATCAGTGCTGTTCACTGCTACAGTGACAATTATCATTTCTTACTCCAGTGGGGCAGCTGTCAACCCAGGACCCTTTTCACACTGACTACTCATCCTTCATTTTGCTTCCTGGGAAAACTTCAAGGCCCAAGCCAAAGTGGATTTCTGGAGGACGGACACTGGAGTTTTGTCATCTTCATATCCCCAGCATCCAGCTTGTAAGCAAGTGTCAGGAAGGCCAGATATCACTGAAGGAATAAATGGCTCCCCTAGGAATAGTTCTGGCCCCGGCTCTGGGCTCCCTAAATGGAGCCATGGGATCCTTCTTCTATCCCAGCTCTACCCAAATAACCTCCCTCCCTAGACTGGGGGCTGTTCAATGGCCAGGACTAATGAACTCCTACTCATCCTTCAGAACCTCAGGCCCTCCTCTACACAGGCTTCTCCAGCCCTAAGTCCTGCCTCCCCTGCAGTCCTGGGAACATTGTCATCCTCAAGTCCTAAGGAAACTCCCCTCACAACCTCCCTTCTTTCAATCAGAGTGAATTAGTTTCAGTTCCTGCAAACATTCCATGAAGAGTCATACCCCTGAGCATTTGCTTATGCTGTACTATCTGCCTGGAACACCCTTCTCACCCTCTGTGCTTTAGAAACTTCCTATAGCCCCACTCTAACCCCTCCTCCAGGCAGTCTTCTCTACCTCCTCCTACACACAGAACCCAATTCCCCCCTCCTGATCTTCCCCAATCCCACCTTGAGGTCCCACCTTAAGCCCCAAACCCAGAGGGCTGGGAGCATCTGTGACCATTCTCCCTTGGACTGGGTGTTTCTCAATAGCCAGAACTGGTGAACTTCTGGGCTTTTGTTGTTGTTGTTTTTGAGACAGAGTCTCACTGTGTTACCCTTGGTAGAGTGCTATGGCGTCACAGCTCACAGTAACCTCAAACTCTTGGCTCAAGGGATTCTCTTGCCTCTACCTCCCAAGTAGCTGGGACTATAGGCACCTGCCACAATGCCCAGCTATTTTTCTTGTTGCAGTTGTCATTGTTGTTTATCTAGCCTGGGCTGGGTTTGAACCCACCAGCCTTGGTGTATGTGGCTAGCACCCTACCCACTGAGCTATGGGCATCGCCCAAGTTGCTGTTATTTTTTTGAGACAGAGTCTCACTCTGTTGTTCTGGGTAGAGGGCCTTGGTATTATAACTCACAGCAACCTCAAACTCCTGGGTTCAAGCGATCCTCTTGCCTCAGGCTCCCAAGTAGCTGGAACTACAGGAACCCGCTACAATGCCTGGCTTGTTTTTTCTATTTTTAGTAGAGACAGAGGTCTCACTCTTCCTCAGGCTGGTCTTGAACTCCTGAGCTCAGGCAATCCACCTGCCTCTGCCACCCAGAGTGCTGGGATTTTTTTCTTTTTTTTTTTTTTTTTGAGACAGAGCCTCAAGCTGTCACCCTGGATAGAATGCCATGGCATCACAGCTCACAGCAACCTCTAATTCCTGGGCTCAAGTGAGTCTCTTGCCTCTGCCTCCCAAGTAGCTGGGACTATAGGCACCCGCCACAACGCCCGGCCATTTTTTTTTTTTTGGTTGCATCCGTCATTGTTGTTTGGCAGGCCCGGGCTGGATTCGAACCCGCCAGCTCAGGTGTACATGGCTGGCGCCTTAGCCTACTGAGCCACAAGCGCCAAGCCCAGAGTGCTGGGATTTACAAGCATGAGCCATCATGCCCAGCCAGAACTGTTGAACTTCTAGTCATCCTTCAAAGCCCCAGCTTAAGTGCCCCACCACTGCACAACCTTTGCCAGTCCTCCTTTAACAAATACTCCATTCCTTCCCTGTGGTTTCTTCCACTTCAGTTCCTTTGTTCAGCCCCAACCCGGATTCTACAGGGATAAGAGCTTCTATGCCCAGGTCTGTCTCCCTCAAGATTGAGGACTTTGAAATAGCTGAGCCTAAGGATCAGGCTTTACTGGGCCCTCAGGGTCTGCTGAGCATATGGCTGGTCACAGAAAGGGAGTCAAGGAATGTGCTAAATATGAATGAACGTTTGATTGAGATCTATACTTTATCTGAATTCTAGCTTGTACCATGGCTTTAGGCAACTAAGCCAAGACTTTCTCTTTAAAAGAAAAAAAAAATTATGAACCATTTCTTTCAGTGAGCAGGTTGAGTTTCTTATTCCCAAGTAAGGACAAAGCAGTTTGCATTGGGCGGGGGGGGGGGGGGCAGGAGGGTACTGGGGGGAGGAGGAGGGGGGAACTTGTGGGCTTTTTTTCAGCTTCTTCCCACAGGCTAGTCTCGAACTCCTGACCTTAAGCAATCCTCCTGCCTTGGCCTCCCAGAGTGCTAGGATTATAGGCATGAGCCACTGTTCCTGGCCTATGTTTTCTTTCTAATTATAATTTTTACTTTAATTGTAACTTTATTTCAACTTGTATTTTGGGGGGAAGGGAGGGAAGATAAGAAAAACAGAAAAACTTGTATTTTTATTGTAATTGCTGTTTAACCATGCTGTGGCAAGCCAAGATGATAAATTATCAATACTGATCTCAACTTTAACTGTTGGTGGTTTTTAACACTGTGGGTTTGGTTTGTTGTAATTTTGAAACAGTCTCACTCTGTTGTCCAGGCTAGAGTGCAATGATGTGTCATCAGAGCTCTCTGCAGCCTCAGACTCCTGAGCTCAAGTATCTTCCCACCTCAGCCACCCAAAGTCCCAGGACTATGAGCACGAGCCACCTTGCCTGGTTGAGAGTATTATTTATCCTGAGGCACCTCCTAAATTATTTGCTGGAGGCAAATGCCTCCCTAGTCCTAAACTTGCCTTCATAAGTGACTTCTGTGCCTGGGCTGGCTCCGTTTCCCTCTGGAAAAAGGATGTAACAGTAGTGCCAGGGGGTGGAAAGTGAGGACTAAATTGCGTCTTCATTGTAAATAGGGTGGCCATATTTAGCAAAAAAATAATAATAATAAAAGGAAAAAAGGAAGAAACACAAGATACCTAGTTGAATTTGTATTTCAGATAAATAAAAAATATTAGTATAAATCTGTCCTATGCCATATTTCAGACATACTAAAGCTGAGATATGTTTATCTGAAATTCAAATTTGACTAAGCATTCTGTATTTTATCTGGCAACCCAACTCGGAAAGTACCTACTTCATGGGCAACGTTCAATAAAGCTTTCTCCTCCTCCTCTTCTTTTTTCTTGATTAAAAAATATTTTTTTGGCCAGGCACAGTGGCTCATGCCTATAATCCTAGCATTCTGGGAGGCCAACGCAGGATTGTCTAAGCTCAGGAGTTTGAGACCAGCCTGAGCAAGATTGAGACTCCTGTCTGTACTAAAAAATAGAAAAATTAGCTGAGTGTTGTGGCAGGCGCCTGTAGTTCCAGCTAGGGGGGAGGCTGAGGCAGAAGGGTCGCTTGAATCCAGGAGTCTGGGGTTGCTGTGGGTTAAGCTGATGCCACAGCACTTTAACCTGAGCAAAAGAGTGACACTCTCTCTCAAAAACAAAGGAAAAGAAACTTCCACATATATAGACAGTTTAACAAATGCCTCTGTAAAAAAACAAAAAAAAAGGCCAGCACCTGTGGCTCAAAGGAGTAGGGCGCAGGCCCCATATACAGGAGGTGGCAGGTTCAAACCCGGCCCAGCCAAAAACTGCAAAAAAAAAAAAAAAAAAAAAAAAAAATACCTCTGTCACTATGTTCTGAGTCAAGACATAGAACAAAGCTGCCTCTGGAAGTTCCCTCCTCCCTAGTCATAACCTCTTCTCTCTGTCAGAGGTTACCCATGCCCTGGTTTTTGCGAACACCCTGCCTTTGCTTTCTGTTACAGTTTTATCAGCCTTGTGTGTGTCACTCACCAATACACTTGAGTTGGGCATGCTTTGTTTTTTTAAAGCTTTATTGAGCTGTAATTAATATACCATATAATGCATCCATTTAAAGTGCACAATTCAGTGGTTTTTCATATATTACATTATTGTGGGGTTTTGTTCTAGATTCTTTTTTCGTTTGTTTGTTTTTTGAGAGAGAGTCTCACTTTGTTGCCCTTGGTAGAGTGCTGTGGCATCATAGCTCACAGCAACCTCAAACTCCTGGGCTGATGGGATCCTCTTGCCTCAGGCTCCCTCCAGTAGCTGGGACTACAGGCACCCACCACAATGCCTGGCTCTATTTTAGAGACAGGGTCTCACACTGGCTCAGCCTGGTCTCAAACCTGTGAGCTCAAGCAACCCACCTGCCTCAGCTTCCCAGAGTGCTAGGACTACAGGCATGAGCCACCTCACCCAGCCCATGTTCTAGATTCTTGATCAGATTTGATACATTGTAAATTGCAGTAAAAATACATACATAACTTAAAATTTGTCATTTTAACCATTTTAAGCATATAATTTAGTGGTATTAAGTACATTCAGAATGGTGTGCAACCATCACCACCCTCCATCTCCAGAATGGTCTTATCTTCCTAGACTGAAACTCTGTCCTCTTGAAACACTAACTCCCCACACTCTCCCCAGCTCCTGGCACCCACTATTTTATTTTATTTTATTTTATTTTTAGTGACAGAGTCTCACTTTACCGCCCTCAGTAGAGTGCCGTGGCATCAGACTGCTCACAGCAACCTCCAACTCCTGGGCTTAGGCGATTCTCTTGCCTCAATCTCCCAAGTAGCTGGGACTACAGGCGCTCGCCACAATGCCCAGCTATGTTTTCTGTTGCAGTTTGGCCGGGGCCAGGTTTGAACCCGCCACTCTTGGTATATGGGGTCGGTGCCCTACCCACTGAGCCACAAGCGCTGCCCCCATTTTACTTTTTGTCTCCCTTTGAATTTGGCTTTCTAGGGACCTCATATAAGTGTTTATCTTTTTGTGTCCCCAAGGTTCATCCACATTGTAGTATGTGTCAAAATTTCCTTCCTTTTCATGTCTGAGTAATATTCTATGGTACTGATGGACCACACAGTGTTTATCTGATCTTACCCACTGATGGACACCTGGGTTGTTTCCAGTGTTTGGCTATTATGAAGAATGCTGCTATGAGCCCTGTGCACATGGGTGTGGGAACATCTCTTCCAGCCCCTGGTGTGTGTACACACACCTAGGAGTAGACTGCTGGGACCTGTAGCAATTCTATGTTTAGTGTTTTGATGAACTACCAGACTGTTTCCCACAGTGGCTACACCACGTTGCATTCCCACCAGCTGTACAGGAGGGTTGAATTCTTCCCCCATCCTCTTCAACACTTGTTATTTTGCGTTTCTGAAAATTTTATTGGGCGGCGCCTGTGGCTCAGCGAGTAGGGCACTGGCCCCATATACCAAAGGTGCCGGGTTCAACCCGGCCTTGGCCGAACTGCGAAACAAAAAAACAGCTGGGCGTTGTGGCAGGCGCCTGTAGTCCCAGCTACTCGGGAGGCTGAGGCAAGAGAATCACCTAAGCCCAGGAGTTGGAGGTTGCTGTGAGCTGTGTGACGCCACAGCACTCCACCAAGGGCGATAAAGTGAGAATCTGTCTCTACAAAAAAAAAATGAGAAAATTTTATTATAGACATTCTACTGGGTGTGAAACAGCTCTCATTATAGTTTGGATTTGCATTTACCTAATGACTAATGATGTTAACATCTTTTCATGTTTGTGTTGGCCATTTGTGTATATTCTTTGGAGAAATGTCTATTCAAGACCTTTGGGCAGCGCCTGTGGGTCAAAGGAGTAGGGCGCCAGCTCCACATACCAGAGGTGGTGGGTTCAAACCCGACCCTGGCCAAAAACTGCAATAATAATAATAATAATAATAATAATAATAATAATAGAATAAAATAAAACCTTCAAAAAAAAAAAAGACCTTTGCCTATTTGTAAAACTGGGATAGTTTGCCCTGCTCTTGAACTACATATACATGTATAGACAGTCATGCCCCTGGCTTCCTTTGCTCCACATTCTGTGTACAAGACATGTCCATGGGCTGGACACAGT
This sequence comes from Perodicticus potto, assembly GCA_963574655.1. Classification (NCBI taxonomy): domain Eukaryota; kingdom Metazoa; phylum Chordata; class Mammalia; order Primates; family Lorisidae; genus Perodicticus; species Perodicticus potto. The sequence continues at coordinate 107,679 of CAUYRH010025855.1, forward strand.
GGCTCATGCGTATTATAAGCCTACCATTTCGGGAGGTCGAGGCAGGATGAACGCTTGAGCTCAGGAATTTGGGACCAGCCTGAGCAAGAATGAGACCCCATCTCTATAAAACATAGAAGAATAGCTGGGCATGTGACGAATGCCTATAGTCCCAGCTACTCGAGAAACCGAGGCCGGAGGATAGCTTGAGCCCAGGAGTTTGAGTTTGCTGTGAGCTATGATAACGCCACGCTAGCCTGGGTGACATAGCAAGACCTTGTCTCAAAACAAAACAAAACAGGCTCAGCACCTGTGGCTCAACGGGCTAAGGCACCAGCCACGTACACCTGAGCTGGCAGGTTCAAATCCAGCCCGGGCCCACCAAACAACAATGCCGGCTGCAACCAAAAAATGGCCGGGCTTTGTGGTGGGCGCCTGTAGTCCCAGCTACTTGGGAGGTGGAGACAAGAGACTCGCTTGAGCCCAGGAGTTGGAGGTTGCTGTGAGCTGTGAAGCCACAACACTCTATTCAGGGTGACAGCTTGAGGCTCTGTCTCAAAAACAAAACAAAACAACTTATCAAAACAATAACTGTTGTTCACTTCCACGCTGAGACTCCATCATTATTTATCTTTTCTATAGTCAATGGGCCTGGGGTTGTTTCCAGTTTGGATTTTTCCCAGCTGGTATTTTAATCATTATTTTTATCAATGTGTGGGTTGAGAATTCAATTTAGTGGATCATGACCCACATTTATATTTTAAATTAACTAGAATAGGAGGTATCATAATACGCCGTGCTTTACAAGGTCAAGTGCTATCTTGTGCAACTTTTATTGGGCCAAGTATGTATTTAAATGACTATCCTGACCAAGTATTTATATGTGAGTGTGCATTTTTTCTTTTTTTTTGAGACAGAACCTCACTTCATCTCCCTGGCCAGAGTGCTGTGGTGTCATAGCTCACAGCAACCTCAGTCTCTTGGGCTCAAGGAATCCTCTTGCCTCAGCCTCCCAAGTAGCTGGGACTAAAGGTACCCACCACAATACCCAGCTATTTTTACAGTTGGAGTCTCCGACTCCTGAGCTCAGACAATCCTCCTGCCTTGGCCTCTCAGAGTGCGAGGATTATAGGCATGAGCCACCCCCTCACCCTCGGTCTGAGTATGTATTTTTTTTAACTGGGTGGAGATGTTATGTCAAAAAAAAGTTTGAAGGCCCTTCCCCTACATCACTTCTTATTTTCATAATTTAAATATTTATGTGTATGACGAGTTGATTTACCAGAATGAAATTCTCAGGGAGGGATGATTTGCACTTCTCCCAATCGAAAGACAGTTGACAGTATCTGGAGACCTTTTGGAGGGAGGGGTAATTCCTGACATGAGTAGAGACCAGGAACACCACTCAACCTCTTGCAGAGCCCAGGATGGGCACATCCCAGCAAATGACATGGAGCCATTATCCACAGTGCCAAAGTTAAGAAATCTGCATTAATTATTTGAAAAAAGAATTGAGTTTGCTCCCTGCTCAAAAACTGGACACCAGAATAAACTCCTCTTGGGGCAGACGGTACAGACCGGGTGACCCTCAGCCCCTGGGACCCCCGTCTTCTCTTCATCCCCACTCAGGGTCTGGGTCTAAATGTATGCAGCCTCCTAGGACCTCAGCAAGGCGGGTGATCCTGGGCGGTGGCAGAGTTTCTTGGGGGATCCATTGAATCCCATCACCCAGGAGAGTCTCAGCTGGAGGTGATCCTGTCCCCAGGGTACACTTAGTGATGTTGGGGACATTTTTTGGTTGTCACCAGTGGAGGAGGGGATGGTCTTGACACGGAGTGGGTGGAAGCGAGGGACGCTCCCTGCAGGGCCCAGGACGGCCCCAATGTCTGGGATTCCACAGTCTGATTTGCTGGACTGTCTCCTGCACTGAGCCCTGGACGTAGTAGGGGATTTGCAAAACGAGGGAGTACTGTCTCCACACCCGTGGTCACACTCAGGCCACGCTCCGCCTCTGCTGGGTGAGGGACATGTGCGCCGGCCCTGGGAGACGCTGCCCCTGTGTGGACGTACGTGGAACTGCAGCCAGCGGAACCTGTGTCGGTAATGGTTTGGGGGGTGGGGGTGGGGGTGGGGTGGGGGTGGGGGGTGGGGGTGGGGGGGTGGGTAGAGCCCGGCCCTGGGGTACGTTGTCCCGCCTTTCTGCGACGAATGCAGCGTGCTAGCTGTGTGTTGTCTCAAGTAGTGGCCACTTGTGGCTGCCAAACCTGTGACATGTAGCTAGTGCAACTGAAGAAATGGATCTTTAATTTCATATCGTTTTCATCAATTTAAGTGTTAAAGCAAATTCCTCTTTATGATTAGTGGCTTGGGGAGCTCTGAAACAGAGTCTCTCTCCGGAGCCCTGTGGACACTGGGGCTGGACCGGCTGTGGTGAGGTGGTCCTGGGCACTTCAGGGTGCTGAGCAGCTTCCTCCACCCACCCCATGCCAGTTGCATCCCTCCCCACCAATTCATGACAACCACAATCATGCCTGACATCACCTAGTCTTCGCTGGAGGGCAAACAATCTCCCTGGCTGAGAAGCCCTGTTCTAGAATGTTCAGGGCCAGTACTCTTCCTAGAGTTTCCTTCAACAATGGACATGTTCTACACTGGTCAGTGCCATGGACTAGATGTGGCTACTCAGAGCTTGAAGTATGCCCCATGCGACTGAGAAACTGAATTTTTATTTCCTTTCATTCAATTGATTTAAATCTAAATGCAAATGGCTACGTGCACCAGAGAATCTAGCTTTGTAGGGAAAGCAGCCAGGCATCTTAGGCAGGAGGGTCACAGCATGGAAGTGTGTGTCTGGATTGTAAACATTTGTGTTTATGACCATTTTTTGGAACGAATATATACTGAGCATTTACTGGTTCCAGATCTTTCTCCGAACACTTTATTCCTATTGCTATCGATTCAAGCACTGTACTCAAGCAGGTAGTACTGATGTTATGTCCATTTTACAGAAAGAGAATATGAGGGTCAGGGAGGACAGCTGCCCAAGTGCTCTGTGCTAACCTCCAGTGGAGGAACCCTCGTTTCTGATCTCATTCAGTGCTCATAGGTCTCTGGAACTGTCATGATTCCCATTTTCCAAATGAGAAACTAAGCTTCAAACTAAGCTTTCAGAGGGAAGTGGATTGTTTCAAGTCGCTCAGAGAGTAAGTAGGTTGCGAGGATTCAAACTCCCATCTATCCATTAGCCTCAGGCTAACCTGCCTCCCTGGAGTTGTCTGTAGGGATCTATGGAAGGATGGGAAGATGCAGATGGCAGGAAGAACCAGCTAGACTTGAGTTTGAATCTCATCTCTGTCAATACCTGGCTGTGTGACTTTAGGGAAGTTTATTGCCCTTTGGGCCTCGGGGTGTCCTTGGACATAACTGCTTCTTCCTGGGGCTATCTTGGGGATTAGGCCATATAACCCTTTGTTTTAGCTAACTTGGGCTGCCATCACAAAATACCATAAATTGTGTGGCTTAAAAAATATTAAAATTGGGTGGCGCCTGTGGCTCATCAAGTAGGGTGCCGGCCCCATATACCGAAGGTGGCAGTTTCAAACTCAGCCTCGGCTGAACTGCAAAACGGAAAAATAGCTGGGCGTTGTGGCAGGGGCTTGTAGTCCAAGCTACTCAGGAGACTGAGGCAAGAGAATCACCTAAGCCCAGGAGTTGGAGGTTGCTGTGAGCCTTGTGACGCCACAGCACTCTACTGAAGGCGATAAAGTAAGACTCTGTCTCTACAAAAAAAAAAAAAATTAAAATTTAGGCTGGGCACAGTGGGTCATGTCTGTAATCCTAACATTCTGGGAGGCTGAGGAGGGTGGATTGCTTGAGGTCAGGAGTTCAAGACCGGCCTGAGCAAGAGCAAAACCCATCTCTACTAAAAATAGAAAAATTAGCTGGGCATGGTGGCAGGCGCCTGTAGTCCCAGCTACTTAGGAGGCTAAGCCAAATTGATCACTTGAGCCCAGGAGTTTGAGGTTGTTGTAAGCTATGACACCATGACACTCTACCCAGGGTGACAGAGTGAGACTCTGTGTCAAAAAAGAAACATATAGGGGGGTGCCTGTGGCTCAGTGGGTAAGGTGCCAGCCCCATATACTGAGGGTGATGGGTTCAAACCCGGCCCCCGCCAAACTGCAACAAAAAATAGCCAAGCATTGTGGCAGGTGCCTGTAGTCCAGCTTAGGAGAGAGAATCGCCTAAGCTCAGGAGTTGGAGGTTGCGGTGAGCTGTGATGCCATGGCACTCTACCAAGGGCAATAAAGAGATACTCTGTCTCTAAAAAAAAAAATACATATATATATATGATATATATATATATATCAAAATCTAAGTTTTTATAGTGGAGACTGGAAGTCCAATGTTAAGGTGCCAGCAGTAGGGTATGTGTCTGCCAAGGGCTCTTCCCTTGGCTTGCAGAGGAAGCCTTCTTAAGTACTCACATGGCAGGGAGCATGAGGTCTGGTCTCTCTTCCTCTTTCTATAAAAACCCTAATCCCATTGTGAGTTCCCACCCTCATGACATCTTCTTAACTAAGTACTGCTTAAAAGCCAAATACCATCGCTTTGGAGATTAGGGCTTGAACATGAGTGTGTAGGGGATGCAATTCAGTCTGTAGCACTTATGCAAAATGCCAAAGCCTCGACTGCCCTGAGTAGGAACTTAGGAAGTAGCTGCTGGTGCCACTGAGGATGAAGGTCTGCCTCTGAATCTGTTTCTCAAATGTTCTAGACTGCTGGATCATAGTTTTCCCTGTGATTGATAACTGTGCCCACCTCTAGAGCTCAGAATAGAGCTGGGGATCTGAGAGAGTTTGGTAAATATCACCCATTTCTTTTTATCTTTTTTTTTTTTGTCACCAAGCCAATAAATGGAGAAACATCAGCCATTTCTGAGGAAGGGGTTGATTATTTTGTTCATGCAAGAGGCTGGGGTGTCTGGGGACCAGGGAGCCAGGGTGGTGGTGCCAGGCATGCAGAAGTCATATAGTTGCACACACTAGAGAGATAGGAAAGCAGAATCCCAGAGAGGGATGACCATTTGTCCAGAGAAACCCAGCTCACCAGTCATAAAGCTGGGGCCAGCACGTGGCCCTGGAGTGTCCGAAGAGAGGCAGCAAGGGGCCTCTAGAGGGCAGATCAGGTGGGCAGTCACATTCCCAACAGGTATCCCTAGAGACACACCCATTTGAGGCAGTCTCTAATCACTGCACCTAATCACTGCATAGCCCTTGGGAAATACTGTGAACACCTTTTAAAGAACCTTAAACACCCCAACAGCAACTTCCAGCCCTGCCAATGCCAGGCTCCCAAGGGTGGTAATTGGAAACTCTGGGGTAATGAAAAGCACAAAAACAAAACACATCCAGGAGCAAGCCCTTGGGGTGGTGTCAAAGATGGAGAGGCTTGGATTCCCTGGCCCCTACCAGCCAGGCTGTGCTCTGAGCCTCTGTTGTCCTCATTTGTGAAATAAGTAACTGGTAACTGCCCTGATGCACCTCGAACACTTAGAACAATTCCTGGCACGTCATAGAACATCATCATAGTCACTGCTGTTATTGTCATTCTTTTTTTTCCTTTTGAGACACAGTCTCACTACGTCACCCTCAGTAGAGTGCCATGGCATCATAGCTCACAGCAACCTCAAACTCTTGGGCTCAAGTGATCCCCTTGCCTCATCCTCCCAAGTAGCTGGGACTACAGGTGCCCACTCCAACACCTGGCTCTTTTTTTTTTTTTTTTTTTTTTTGAGCCAGTGCCTCAAGCTGTCACCCTGGATAGAGTGCCGTGGCATCACAGCTCACAGTAACCTCCAATTCCTGGGCTCAAGCGAGTCTCCTGCCTCCGCCTCCCAAGTAGCTGGGACTACAGGCGCCCGCCACAACGCCCAGCCATTTTTTGGTTGCAGCCGTCATTGTTGTTTGGCGGGTCCAGGCTGGATTCAAACCCACCAGCTCAGGTGTACATGGCTGGCGCCTTAGCCCGTTGAGCCACAGGCGCCGAGCCTGAAGAAATAATTTTTGCCCAGTTTCATTTAACAATGAAATGGTTGGGAGTGAGGGTTAGACAATTTGATAATGGGTCCCTTACTTTGCGTTGAATTATGTTTTCCTATGAAAATTTCTGTTATAAAGAAAGATGATATGCCTTTTTGTAGATGAAAGGAAATCAAAGTTCATAAATTCAAAATTAAATTAACGATAAAATTTGGAAACTTTAAAAAAGTAGGTATTTTTTTTTATTTTGGAAAGGAGAGCTTTTTTTCTCATAAAGAGCTGTAGCCTGTCGGTGGCTATTCTGGCAAGCTGGAAGAGCAAGCCCTGCCAGACGTCAGGAACACACGTGTCAAGGCAGGGAGAGTCTCACTCTGTTACCTGGGGTTGAGTGCTGTGGTATCACAGCTCACAGCAGCTCAAGGAGTCAAGCGGTCTTCTTGTCTTACCCTCCCGAGTAGCTGGGACTACAGTAACCATGATGCCCAGATATTTTTTTCTAACTTTTTAGTAGAGATGTGTTTTTTTCTTGCTCAGGCTGGTCTTGAACTCCTGAGCTCAAGCAATCCGTCTGCCTTGGTTTGAGGTTGCTGTGAGCTGTGATGATGCCATGGCACTCTACCCATGGCGATGGAGTGAGATGCAGTCTCAAAACAAACAAACAAAACATAGGGGGACAGTAGGAACAGGAATTTATGCTAAGCAGGGTGGCCAAATATATTTAACAAGCTATAGTAGGAGTCATGAATATGTATGACAGGAGAATTATTAAACTTCTTCTTCCAACCCAGATGGAGTAGTAGGAACAAGATTAACCCTCTCATGTGAAATAACTAGAAAACAAGGTGACACATATGAGCAACACTGAAGATCAGGCTCAGTATTTGGACAGTCAGAGATGAGAAACTAATGATGTCAGTCTCCTGATTACCTTAATTTACTGTCTTGAGAGTTTCTAAGTCATGATAGAGGTAGAGCGAACCCAGGCAGAGCTTAGAAGACTTTCTGAGTTGGGGACTGGAAACTGGTAACATGGAGCGTGAATAAAATCTGGATGTCAGGGGTGCCAGAGAACAGAGGGTTGCATGGGGGGAAAATTTTGGAGCTCTGAGGAGAGTCCCGTCCCCTTTGAGTATTTAGCAGAGTACCAATAGGCGTATGGGTATGAGGAAAGTTATCTGAGGCTGGTGAAGAACCATCTGAGAGTTAGTAGGGGAGAGTGAGTGGCCTTCCTACAGGGTTGTGGGTAGTACCCCCCTTTCAGACTCAAAAACTTCCTAATTCACAGGGCATTGGAAAACTTAGAAGGGCCTTGCCTCATTAGGGATGAATAGTCTTGGACTAAATGCTGCTCTGGGCTCGGTGCCTGTGGCTCAACGGGCTAAAGCGCCAGCCATGTACACCTGAGCTGGCGGGTTCGAATCCAGCCCGGACCCGCCAAACAACAATGACAGCTGCAACCAAAAAATGGCCGGGCGTTGTGGCGGGTGCCTGTAGTCCCAGCTACTTGGGGGGCAGAGGCAGGAGACTTGCATGAGCCCAGGAGTTGGAGGTTGCTGTGAGCTGTGATGCCACAGTACTCTATCCAGGGTGACAGCTTGAGGCTCTGTCTCAAAAAAAAAAAAAAAAAAAATGCTGCTCTGATCTCACCTAGCATATCTTAAAAGAAAGACTACATAGAATCAAACTGTTTGTAAGTAACTTAACTGAATTCTAGAACAAAGTTTAGAAAATACTTACAGTAAAACAAAAATATCCAGTACTTGTCATAGTAAAATTCATAATATCTGTCATCAACCAAAAATTGCCAGGCATCATAGATAATTTTTAGCATATTTAATGGAGAAAGCCTGGATGCTTTCTGCCTAAGATCAGGAAAAAGACAAATATTTCCACTCTCACTTTTTCTATTGGTACTTTCTTGTAAGTTCTAGCCAATGTAATAGGCAAGAAAAAGAAATAAAAGACTATAAAGGAAGAGGTAAAACTGTCTTTATTTAAAGATGTCATAATTATCTACGTACAGAGTTTGATAGAATCTACAAAAAAGTTTACTAGAACTAATAAATAAGTTTAGCAAGGTTGTGTGATACAAGATCAATACACAAAATCAATTTTATTTCAACATACTGGTAACTAACAATGAGATGTTGAAATTAAGAAAACATCGCCATTTACAACAGCATCAAAATACAAATTGCAATCTAACACAATGTATGAGATATGTACACTGAAAACTACACACTAATGATGAAATTGAAGAGGAAAGACCTAAATAAATGGAGAGCTTCTACATTAATGGGCCAGAAAACTCAGTATTGTTATGATGTCAATCCCCTTATGTTGATCTATAAATATGATGCAATCCTGATCAAACCTTCAACAGATTACATTTCAGAAATTGACAAGCTGATTATAAAATTCATATATGGAAATAGAAATGACCCAGAATTTCTCAACAACATTTAAAATGAAAAACACAATTGGTGGACTTAAATTATCTAACTTACAGACTTGCCATATAGCTGAGGTAATCAAGACAGTGTGGGATTGGCATCAAGATAAGATTGTAGCACAATGGGACAGAACAGAGAGTCCAGAAATAGACCTATACATATATGGACAATTAATTTTCAAGAAGGCTGCAAAAGCAATCCAGTATAAAAAGGATAGTATTTTTAAAAAATGGTGCTGGAAAAATTGAATGTACATTTGGGAAAAAAAGTGTTCAATCCATACCAGGAAGCAGTTAAAAATAAACTTAACACAAAATGGATTATGGTTCTAAATGTAAAACCTAAAACTACAAACCTTCTAAAAGAAAACATGGGAGCAAATGTGTGTTACTTTGAATTAAACAAAGATTTCTTAGATACAACACTCAAAGCAAAATATATGCAAGAAAATGTTGAGTGATTGGGCTCCAGCCAAAATTAAAACTTCCTGTCTTTGACACCATGAAGGTATACATACAAGGAATGATCTAGGATACTGTGTTTATCAACCATATTTTTGATAAAAGACTTATATTCAGAATATATAAAAGAACTCTCAATACTTAATAGTAAGGAAAAAAGCCAATAAAAATAGGCAAACTAAACAGATACTTCACTAAAGATTATAATACTGATGGCAAATAAGGATGTGGGAAGCCCCTGGACATTACTCATTAGAAAAAGGAAAATAAAAATCACAGTAAGTTTACAGTGTGAGCCTATTAGTATGGCTAAAATTAAAAAGACTGAACTCAGGATGTGGTAGGAATGTATCTTGGGAAATAGTTTGCAGTTTTTAAGTTAAACTACATAGCTACATGTGACACAGGCATTCCACTCCTACAAATTACCCTACAGAAAATGAAGTATATATCCAAATGTCTACATGAAGTTTTTGTTGTTATTCTTTGTTCACTTGTTTGTTTCACCAGCTTTATCTGTAATGAGCACCAATTGGAAATAATCTGAATGTTCATCAACGTGTTAAGTGGACAAACTGTGGTATATTTATGTAATAGAGCACTATTCGGTGATAAAGTGATAGAAAGATGGATAAAGACAAGTTCATTTATGAGTATGGATATTTAAATAATTGTGCTAAGACAGTGAAATAGGCAACACAGAGGGTATAATGTATATATTGTGGTACCATACCATGTGATTCCATTTATAGACAACTCCAGAAGTAAAGTTAGCAAACTAAGTGCTATTTTGCATACAATATTTAATTTTTAAAATTGATTCTAGACTTGGAATCTCTGCAACTCCTTTGAGGAGAAATGGATGATACTGATTTTAATTCTGAATACGAACTAATTATTTAGAATTTTGGATCATTTGAAAAACTGGTTTGCAAGAGTTCTAAATCTTTTCGGAGTCTTAAGAAACATGAAGTTTGAAATGGGCTTTTCTTTTTAACTTTCTTACGAAGATAGTTTATCCTTCCGGCTTAGATTAGATGGTTGGCCTAAAAGTAACAAGTAAACTTTATACAAGAAATTATATAGAATGGGACTTCAGAGATCTATAAAGAATGCAATGTATATTATGTTTTGTTCTGATATTTTTCTCTGAAGGAAATCCAGTAAAGAAAAGGTGACCTTCGCAGTTTCATCATCTGTGAACAACCTGGTTGTGAAAATGTATTGTGGGAAGAGGGTGTCACTGCTCAGAATCTTTAGTGACTTGTCTAGGTAAGGAGCATGTTCTGACAATAGAAAACTCTCCTGGGGATATTAGCAAAGTGGGATTTTGTTTTGACATCAACTTATACATTTTTGAAGCCAGATTTTATGGTATTTTGATTTTGCTTTCTAAATGAAGAATAACCTCAATAAGTCATCAGGAGTGAACCCATGTCCTCCAGTATACCCTAATATTATTAGAGATCATCGAGGTTCCTGGTACCTGAAACTTCATGGAGGGCACCTTGGCATGCATTTTGTACTGGCATCTGTCTTCCCTGTACACATGCATTCTTTCTGGAATTTGAGTTCAACAGCCAGGACTCCCCGTAGTGCACATCCTCTTACGCTTTGTCCCATTGTGAACATTTTCTAACTTTTAAATTTTACGGTAAATTTTCTTTTGGCAGACCTTGACTTCATGCACTTATTTATTTGTTTTGGACCCACAGGTGGTACAAAAGAAGCATCTGGGTAAGGACTATGCATGAGGGAAGATGTGTAGGCATTGGCAGTAAGGATGAACACAAACAAAAATGTTCTTTAAAAGCATTTATACCCTTGTCTGTCCTCCCCACATTGTTGAATAAACTAATTTATAGGGGAAGAAAAGGCTGTAATGATGGGCTGAATTTAGAAAATTTTGTGTAGTTAATACAGACAGACTTTTCCCAGCTATCCAAATATTCATGCTTTGTTAACAGTATCTGACAGTGGATGCAATAGCCAATTAAGAAATGTATTTATACCAAACATGGTTAAAAATAAAAGGAGAAATTTTGTAACAGATGAGCTGGTGCTGGCCACAAAGAAAAGACTCTCAATCTAGACTTGCAGATCATGCTTTTAACGGCACTTGTGAATTCATGTTTAAGAAACAAATGATCAGGATTGGGAGCAAGATGGCGGCTGAGTAACAGCTTTTTTGAAACCAGGTGGAGTGAGATTGGGGAGAGAAGATTTCAGGCACCTCTGGCTTGTGGGCTCTGCCAAGAATCATTGCTTTGGGGATGAAGGGAGAAAGCCAGAGACTTTTGGACCCCAGGAGGAGGACAAAAGCAGTGGAGCAGTGGCAAGTGGTTGTGTTCATTTGGTCTGAGGTGGTGGCAGCTGCCATGGCTGTACCTATACCAAGAGTGAGGTTGCATAAGGCCTTCCCTGTGGGTTGTTTTGTTTTCTTGGACTTGGGCACTTGGTTGAATTACCTTGGAGAACTTGGGTGAGATTGTGGGTGACTTTAAATGTTCTCTAGGGCATAGACTGAGTCTGTTTTTGGCACATCTGATAAGCAGACAGCCACTTCAGGAGAGATTCCAGTGACAAATGCTTTCCTGGGAGAGCCTCTGCTTAGCCAAGGTCAATAGTTTAAAATGTCTTTTAAGAGGGCTGAGGAGAGATTCAGGCTCTCAACTGGGAGGAGTTTAAGGGCAAAGAAGTCAGCTAGGCCTCCAGTCTCCATCTTTGTATCAGCATTGTGATAAGCATCTCATACCCCAGAAGATCATCTGTTGCACAGACAATATTCAGCAAGATATATATACTGCTTTGGTTTTGGATTTTTTTCCTTTATTTAAAATTCAACTTTTACCCCTAGATTTTTCTTTTTTCCTTTCTTCATTTTTCTAGTGTAAATATTATATTCCATTTTTGACTTCTTTAATAATAAGAACTTCATTTTTGCTCGTGTTTCTGGCCCTGTTATTTGGTTTTCCACCCAATTTTATCCTGTAAGGTTTTCTGTTTGTTTGTTTTGGTTTGATTTATAGTATTTTCGTTTTACATCTCTATTTGGTGGAGGTGGGGTACCATGTCTTCTCAGGCTGGCAAAGAGCTGCTGACCCCAGGGGACCACCCAACCCAGCACCCCCAGTGGTTAGGGGGTTTTAAGGTGTGGATCACAGCACCCTAATGTGCACCTTTATTACTCCTGTCTCCCTCTTTCTGTGCCTCATTTCTGTTTGTCAGTATTCCCTTTTACTCACCTCCTCTCCTTTTTTCTTCTCTTCTCTTTTTTCTTTTTAAAAATCATTTCCCCCTTCTGTTCTTCAATCTTCTCATTCTTTTAGTCCTGTATCAAAAGGACTTATTGAAACCTGAGGCCAGAGGCATGGTAACTTAAAGAGCAAGAGGAAGTGAAAGGAAAATTAGGGGAAGGAAACAGATACAAGAAATCACTCATGCAGAAGAAACGCAGAAAAATCTTGGCAACATGAAAAAGTTCCTCCCGGGGGACCGTGAGGTAGCTACTGCAGAGGATTCCAACTATAAAGAAATGTTAGAAATGAAAGAAAGGGACTTTAAAATTAAGATGATGAAAACAATGAAGGAAATTGCTGAGAAAGTGGAAAATAACCGAAAAGAATTCCAAAAACAGAATCAAATAAGAGATGAACAATATGAAGAGTATAGAAAGGATATAGCAGAGCTGAAGGAACTAAAGCAGTCAATTCAGAAACTTAAAGATGCAGTAGAAAAGTATCAACAACAGATTAGACCATGCAGAAGAAAGAATCTTAGAGGTAGAGGACAAAGCTCTTGAGATAACTCAGATAGTTAAAGAGGCATACAAGAAGAGAGAGAAAGCAGAATATTCACTGACAGAATTATGGGACTTCATGAAGCATTCAAACATACAAGTTATAGGTATCCCAGAAGGGGAAGAAGAATGCCCCAGAGGAATGGGAGCCATACTAGAGAATATTATAAATGAAAATTTCCCCAATATCACCAAAGATTCTGACATACTCCTTTCAGAGGAATATTGGATCCCAGGTTGCCTCAACTCTAACAGAGCTTCTCCAGGATGCATTGTGATGAACCTGTCCCAAATCAAGACAAAAGAAAAGATTTTACAAGTTTCCAGGAGTAAGTGCCAATTGACCTATAGGGGCAAGTCCATCAGGGTGACAGCAGACTTCTCTAATGAAACTTTTCAAGGCAGAAGATAATGGTCATCTACCTTTAATCTATGTAAGCAAAGCAATTTTCAGCCCAGAATTCTATATCCTGCTAAACTAAGCTTTAAAAATGTTGGAGAAATCAAATCTTTTACTGATATGCAAACATTGTTGAAATTTGCCACAACAAGACCAGCTTTACAAGAAATACTTCAATCTATTCTACACACTGACCATCACAATGGACCACCATCAAAGTAAGCATCCAGAAATAAAAGGTCAGAACCTAGCTTCCACAATGATGTAAGAGATAAAACAAAGCAATGGACTTTCACAAAATAAGATGAATAGAATGCTGCCACACTAATCAATTATCTCAATAAATGTTAATGACTTGAATTCCCCTCTGAAGAGACATAGACTGGCTGACTGGATTAAAAACACAGGCCATACATTTGCTGTCTGCAGGAAACAACACCTAGCCTCAAAAGATAAATTAAAACTCAGAGTTAAGGGTTGGAAGACAATTTTTCAGGCAAATGGAATTCAGAAGAAAAGAAGGGTTGCAATCTTATTTTCAGATACATGTGGATTTACAGCAACTAAAGTCAGAAAAGACAAAGATGGACATTTCATACTGGTCAAGGGAAAAATACAACAAGAAGACATTTCAATTCTAATTATTTATGCACCCAACATAAATGTTCCCAGATTCCTGAAACAGACCTTACTCAGTGTGAGCAATATGATACCCTATAACACCATAATGGCAGGGGATGTTAACTCTCCTCTTACAGAGCTGGACAGATCCTCTAGACAGAAATTAAACAAAGATATAAGGGACTTAAATGAGACCCTAGAACTGTGCTTGATAGATGCATATAGACCACTGCATCACAAAACTAAAGAATATACATTCTTCTCATCAACCCATGGAACATTCTCCAAAAATTGATCATATCCAAGGATACAAAACAAACCTCAACAGAATCAAAAGAATTGAAATTTTACCTTGTATCTTCTCAGACCACAAGGAACTAAAAGTGGAATTCAACTCCAACAAAAACATTGAACTCCACACAAAGACATAGAAATTAAACAACCTTGTGCTGAATGACAGTTGGGTGCAGGAAGAAATAAAAGAGGAAATCATTAACTTCCTTGAGCATAACAACAATGAAGATGCAGTCTACCAAAACCTGTGGGATACTGCAAATGCAGTCCTGAGAGGAAAATTTATCGCTTTAGATGCCTGCATTCAAAAAACAGAAAGAGAGCATATCAACAAACTCACAAGCCATCTTATGGAATTGGAAAAATAAGAACAATCTAAGCCTAAACCCAGCAGAAGAAAAGAGATTTCCAAAATTAAATCAGAGATTAGTGAAATTGAAAACAAAAGAATTATTCAGAAAATTAATGAAACAAGGACTTGTTTTTTGAAAAAATAAATAAAATAAATACATCTTTGGCCAGACTAAATAGAATAGAAAAGTAAAATCTCTAGTAACCTCAATCAGAAATGATAAAGGGGAAATAACAACAGATGCCACAGAGATAAAAGAGAGTATCTCTGAATACTACAAGACACTCTATGCCCAGAAATTTGATAATGTAATGGAAATGGATCAATATTTGGAATCAGACCCTCTCTCTAGACTTAACCAGGAAGAAATAGATCTCCTGAACAGACCAATTTCAAGCACTGAGATCAAAGAAACAATAAAAAATCTCCAAACAAAAAAATGCCCTGGTCTGGATGGCTTCACACTAGAATTCTATCAAATGTTCAATGAAGAGCTTATACCCATACTGTAGAAATTATTCCATAAAATTGAGGATGAAGGAATTTTTCCTAACATGTTCTATGAAGCAAAAATAACCCTGATACCAAAACCAGGAAAAGACTCAACTAAAAAGGAGAACTTGAGACCAATTTCACTAGTGAATATAGATGCAAAAATTCTCAACAAAATCCTAGCCAATAGATTACAGCCTATCATCAAAAAAGTCATACATCATGAGCAAGTAGGTCTCATCCCACTGATGCAAGGCTGGTTTAACATATGCAAGTCCATGAACATTATTCACCATATTAGCAGAAGCAAAAACAAAGACCATATGATCCTCTCAATAAATGCAGAAAAAGCATTTGATAAAATCCAGCATCCTTTTCTAATTAGAACACTGAAGAGTATTGGCATAGGTGGCACATTTCTTAAAGTGATCAGAGCTATCTATGACAAACCCATAGCTAGTATTTTATTGAATGGAGTAAAACTGAAAGCTTTTCCACTTAGAACTGGAACCAGACAATGTTGTCCTCTATCGCCACTACTATTCAAGATAGTGCTGGAAGTTCTGGCCAATACAATCAGGCAAGAGAAGGAAATAAAGGGCATCCAAATGGGAGCAGAGGAAGTCAAATTCTCCCTCTTTGCTGATAATATGATCGTATACTTAAAGAACCCTAAAGAATCAACCACAAGACTCCTGGAAGTTATCAGAAAATGCAGTAATGTCTCAGGATATATAATCAATGTCCACAAGTCAGTAGCCTTTGTATACGCCAATAACAGCCAAGATGAGAGGCTAATTACGGATACAATCACCTTCACTATAGCGTCAAAGAAAACAAAATACCTAGGAATATACCTAACAAAACAGGTGAAGGACCTCTATAAAGAAAATTATGAAACCCTAAGAAAGGAAACAGCAGAGGATATTAACACATGGAAGAACATACCATGCTCATGGCTGGGAAGAATCAACATTGCTATAATGTCTATACTTTCCAAAGCAATCTACCAATTCAATGTCATCCCTATTAAAATACCAACATCATACTTTTGAGACTTGGAAAAAATAATTCTTCATTTTGTATGGAACCAGGAAAAAATCCCATATAGCTAAGGCAGTTCTTAGTAGTAAAAAAAAAGCTGGGGGTATCGGCATACCAGACTTTAGGCCATAATTGTCAAAATTTTAGGCAATAATACAAGGCCATAATTGTCAAAACAGCATGGTACTGGCAGAAAAATAGAGACCTAGACATTTGGAATTGAATAGAAAACTAGGAAATGAAACTTACATCTTACAGCCACCTAATTTTTGATAAACTAAACAAGAATGTACACTGAGGGAAAGAATCCTTATTCAATAAATGGTGCTGGGAGAACTGGATATCAGCATAAAAGAGTGAAACTGGACCTGCACCTTTCTCCACTCACAAAAATTGATTCAAGATGGATAAAAGACCTAAATTTAAGACATGAAGTGATAAAAATCCTCAAAGAAAGCATAGGAAAAACACTTGAAGATACTGGCCCAGGGAAAGACTTTATGAAGAAGACTTCCATGGCAATTGCAACAATAACAAAAATAAACAAATGGGACTTAATTAAACTGAAAGGCTTCTATATGGCTAAGGAGACAACAACCAAAGCAAATAGACAACCTACATAATGGGAAAGGATACTTGCATATTTAGAATCAGACAAAAGCTTGATAACTAGGATCTATAGAGAACTTAAATGAATCCGCATGAAAAAAGCCAACAATAACATATATCAGTGGGCAAGAGAGATGAATAGAATTTTCTCTAAAGAAGACAGATGAATAGCTACCAAACATGCGAAAAAATGCTCGTTGTCAAAGAACTCAAGCTAGACCTCCCATTTGATCCTACAATCCCATTACTGCGCATCTACCCAGAAGGAAAAAAAAATCCTTTTACCATAAGGACACTTGCACTAGACTATTTATTGCAGCTCGATTTACAATCGCCAAAATTTGGAAACAGTCTAAATGCCCACCAACCCAGGAATGGATTAACAAGCTGTGGTGTGTGTATACCATGGAAAATACTATTCAGCCATAAAAAAGATGGAGACTTGACATCCTTTGCATTAACCTGGAACACATTATTCTTAGTAAAGCATCACAAGAATGAAGAAGCAAGAATTCTATGTACTCAATTGTCATATGAGGACAGTTGCTGACCTAGTACACGGTGAGGGGTGGGGGATGGGGAGAACAGACAGAGGGAAAGAGGGAGGGGGTGGGGGTCACGGTATGTGACACACCTTTTGGGGGTAGGAGACAATTATAAGAGGGACTTTGCCTAAGAAATGCAATCAATGTAACCTGGTTCTTTGTACCCTCAATGAATCCCCAACAACAACAACAACAACAACAAAAAACAGAAAAGAAACAAATGATCAGCGGTTCTTTTCTGGTATGTTGGGAAAGTGTAAGATATAACTTGAATGTAGTAATGCCATATTTAATTGAGTAGATTTGGTTAAATAATTGTTATGACAATAAATTAGTCTTAAGTCAGACATGGCAGTGAAAGTTAAAATCTCTAGTTTGACAGAAGGAGAACTATTTGCTAGCACTACAAGGTGACTACCATCAACAACAAGTTAGGACGTACTTTAAAATGACTGGAAGAGTGAAACTGGAGCTTTCCCAACACAAGGAAACGGTAATGCCTGAGGGGTTGGGTGCTCCAATAACTCTGGTTTGATTAATTCATATTGTATTATTGTATGCTGGTATCAAAACATCACATGTACTCTATAAAGATATATAAACATATGTACCCATAATAATTAAAAATGAAAAAGTTAATCTCAAGCACTGATAATTGTTGTTATTTATGAGATCTTTTCTTTTAAAATTATTAAAAGAAAAGAAAGAAGAGAAGGAAGATGATTGATCTTCACAGAAATGGTGTCCTGCTCCCCCCTTCCTTGTTTTTCTTTCTTTCTTTTTTTTTTTTTTACAAGTTTCAATTTTGTTGAATGAGAACAGCATGTGTAACTGTGCCTTTTGCCATTCATCTGAGTAAACTTCCACAATTGTACAACACGGAGATCATAGAACCCATCTTCAAAGCTAATCAGATCAACATGAGGGGCTCCTGCAGCTGCTGGCCTGGGTCTCCAGCTTTCCAGTGCAGAAAAGTGTGTGGCTGCTGGATAATCCACCCCTTGCTTTCCCCACCACATAACTTTTGCCCATAGAGATCTTTACTTACTTACCATCAAGCACAGTGTCATCTTTTTCGTTCCATATTTTGGTCCACACTTTACACATTTTAAAGAATTTGCTTTAGTAAGGTAACCATTTTTTTCCCCGAACACTCTTGTCCACTTTGATAATAGCTTAATTCTAACTTAGTAAATAGAATGTTTTCTGATACAATTACAAGTTGGAAGAATATGATTTCTGTAGCATTGTTCATATTTTAAATGGTTATTATGTTTATCAATAGCTAAACCACCAAGTTTATTTTTATGTTCCTTTTTTAAATTGTTATCTCTACAACAATCTGATGAAGTATTATCATCTTTAATTATCAAAAGACGGAACTGCAGTAACAAAGATTGAGTGACTTATGGCGGAGAGAGCTGAGATTGTTATCCAGGCCTTTTGAGTTCCACCTTAGCTTTCTTTGCATTCAAGAAGAATATTGGCTTTGAAAAATAATCAGGGTCTTTTAATTGAAGGATTGTATCCTACTAGCTTTAAATAATTCCTTTTTATATTTATTGGGCAGATAACTGTGATTAATTTATGATCACTTGTTTTTTTTCACTTTTTGGCTAACCACAGAGTTTTCTTTATAATAAAAGAAGGAAGTTGGGCTCATCTTGAGTTATTTCCTTCGGAAGTAAAAATATTTCTCATTTTTGTCCATGTAGCACTTAATTTTTTTCACTCCTGAAAGTAGGGCAGGTAGGACACCCAGTTAATTAAAGACAGAGAAATTTGCACGTAGTAGATAAAAGATAACTTGCCACCCAGCCACTTCTGGTCAGCTCTTTTGACCTCTCAGAGAAGGCAGCCTTGCGCTGTGCCCCTGCACACGTCTCACATTATGTCCAGAGCACACAGGGATACTGGCCAGAGCTGGGAGGCAGCACCAGCCTCAAGTCTCATGGAAGTGTTTTATATTTTGGAGCGGAAAGGTCTCATTCTTCTAAACCATCTGGCTCCTATTAGTGCAAGTTCTGGTGTCAGCATTTGCTCAGATTTTAGAGGCTCCAGAGATGTCACCCCAGGGAGGATCATTATTTAATGGCTGGATAGGTTTAAGTTTTTATTTATCTGCTAGGGCAAAATGGTAACACAAACATGTGCTCTATAAGACAGAAAGGGTTTACTTTCAGAGTTTAATAATGTTCACTTAAATATACCTTCCTTGTTTATTTCTGTCATGGTTTTTATAAATCGAAGCACTCTTAGAGATCTAAAAATAGAACTGCCATTCGATCCTATAATTCCTTTACTAGGTATATACCCAGAAGTCCAAAAACCATATTATAACAAAGATATCTGTACCAGAATGTTCTTTGCAACCCAATTCATAATTGCTAAGTCATGGAAGAAGCCCAAGTGCCCATCGATCCACAAATGGATTAATAAATTGTGGTACATGTATACCATGGAATATTATGCAGCATTAAAGAAAGATGGAGACTTTACCTCTTTCATGTTTACATGGATGGAGCTGGAACATTTTCTTCTTAGCAAAGTATCTCAATAATGGAAAAAAAAGTATCCAATGTACTTAGCCCTACTATGAAACCAATTTATAGATTTCATATGAAGGCTATAACCCAACTATAGCACAAGAATATGGGGAAAGAGGCAAGGGAGGGGAGGGGAGGGGAGGGGAGAGGATGGGTGGAGAGAGGGTGATTGGTGGGGCCACACCTAAGGTGCATCTCATAAGGGTACAGGTGAAACTTATTGAATGCAGAATACAAATGTCTACATACAATAACTAAGAAAATGCCATGAAGGCTATGTTAACCAGTTTAATGAAAGTATTTCAGATTGTATATGAAGCCAGCACATTGTACCTCATGATTGCACTAATGTACACAGCTATGATTTAATAAAAAATAACTGAAAACAAACAAATCAAAGCACTCTCTGCAAACTGTCACGACCACGTCAGAAAGACATGTGACTGCTGACGTGACAATTGAAGAATACAATTTTTTTCAAAAGTCTGTGCAGATTCTCCCTTTGTTTTGTCAGAATTAATACATTTTATAGTTCCCTTACCATTATTATGAGAAATAGTATCACGTGCATGCTAATGAAGGACCCAGACTCCGGAAACCCTCACTTCCCGGCTGCTGTGTGATCTTGAACAAGTCACTTCACCCACCTATGCCTCGGAATCCTCCTCTGTAAACTGGAGATCCCATCCTATGTGAGAACTAAGGGAAATTAAAATACACTTACTGACTAAAGAGGGTCTGGCATAGAGCTTCCTCATTGTAAGCTGCTTTTTCATTATAAGGAGGATATATGAAATACATTTAATAATATTTCACCGAAGGAAACTTCGACTTAATCATTGTTAGAGTTACAAAGTATTTTCTATGTATTGGGGGAAAAAAAGACATGCAAATTCTTCTTAAGGCAACTCCAGTAATTGAATATTTTGAGACCAAGAAAGAAGTAAGGTTACTTTATAACTAGACCCACTGGGTTTAGATGTGAATTCATTTCAAATTCCTTCAGAAAATTTTACTTTCTTGTTTTTTAGTTATTCTCTTCATACTTTGAAGAGACTATTCCCCCAGGGGATAGGGAGAAGAACTTTAATCACCATCTTCTCCATTTCCTTATCCCAATTGTATTTGGCCAGCAAAGATCTCCTGGCAATCTCAGTGGATACCAGTCTCTCTCTCTCTCTTTTTACCTCTCTCTCCACTTTCCCTCCCTTGCTCTGCCTCTCTTTTCCACCCTTCCTTCTCTTTCCCTCAGCTGCCCATAAAACCCGTCTTCATTTTGCTTAATAGAATCTTTTTCATTTACACTTCCTTTCACATTCAGCCCAACTTTTATTCCCCTTCACAAAAGAAAAAAGAGAAAACTTTCCCTGATCTTCCAAAAAGTGCTGATTTTTCCCTTCCCCTGTGTCCTTAGCATATTTTTCTCATTATGACTTTTATATTACAATTATATTTAATGTATCTTACCACGTTTGCTTGTGACTTTCTTGGGAATAACAATCACACTGACTTTCAAGTTGCCGACATCTCACACAGGGTCCACTATACATTTTTTATTCAGTTATATTTGTTGTATAGATAAATTATGTAGAATGTGTGCATCGGGATTTGGGCAGAGTTATTCCTAGATGTAACTGGAGAAGGTGTCTTTTCAATAAGTATTATTTGTTGTTACAAAGGGACCCAGTCTCTTCAATTCGTCTTTTAAACTGGCTTGCATTGGCACCTGTAATTCCCTATTAGTGATCATTTGAAAGCATTGGCCTATTTTAATCTTTTATAGTTGAGAAATTATCTCATCTAGGTTAGTAAAAAATAACAAACCAAGAAGCTGGTTAGCAAGGATTAGCTTATCTGAGAGCAAAGAGATTGACAAACAGAAATGGTAAATTGCGATATTAATATGAGTGTATGCAGAAATGATAAATTGCCATAGTAATAGGGCCTAGAGGATGGATTATGAGAAGAGGCATTGATCATGACCTAGCACCACGCAAACTTTGTGAGTCGGAGCTGGCATGGAAGTGAGCCCATAGGTTGAACAGGTATTCTGAAGGCCAATGTGGTTATGTTATAATTCAGCTGAGCTGTGTCCTGACAGGTTGTAGCACAGAGAGAAGGGGAGCTTTAGGTGAACATTTTGCTAGAGCTAAATGCAGCTCTCCTCCCCCTTACAAAGGTGGAAAACCAGTGTCCTGTCTGAGAGCTCACTGGGCTCCCTGCAGCTGTGCAGGACAGAACACTGTCTACTCCTAGCAAAATAAATTATGTTCAATATCCTGTTCAAAGTAAAAACAAACAGGCTCGGCGCCTGTGGCTCAACGGGCTAAGGCGCCAACCACGTACACCTGAGCTGGCGGGTTCGAATCCAGCCTGGGCCCACCACACAACAATGACAGCTGCAACCGAAAAATGGCCGGGCGTTGTGGCGGGCGCCTGTAGTCCCAGCTACTTGGGAGGTGGAGGCAGGAGATTCACTTGAGTCCAGGAATTGGAGGTTGCTGTGAGCTGTGATGCCACAGCACTGTGTCCAGGGTGACAGCTTGAGGCTCTGTCTCACAAAAAAAAAAAAAGTAAAAACAAACAAACAAACAAAATTTACCACAATTTAATCTAACACAGAGACTCTGTTTTGTCTTTTTCTGAGTCTTTGCTCAGTAGAATTGTTCAGAAAGTTAATCTATCCACACACCATTCATCACATGTGTTTATATTTCAGGAAGTTGTAGAGATGGAAATTGTTGCCTTCATAACCTCTGTCTAACTGTTAAATCATTTGCAGACTGTCAAATAGTGTTCACTTTCGGGAGGTCGGAAGGTTAAAAAAAGGCATTGCCTCATTTCCTCCAATGGAAAAAGCTGTTGATCTATAAAAAATAGGTATTCAAGCTGTATGAGTTTTTTTATAAATGACTTTAGGCATTTTAGGCAGTCGGGTAGAGTACCTCCCTTACAATTCTGGAACCAGATTTATATAGGTACAGTGTTTAAGCATTCTCAAGCTAAAATTTAGCTCCAGTTGGAAGTTCTATGAACAGTTTTTATTTCATATTTATTTACTTTATTTTATTTTAATAGGGTTAGGGAGTGCAAGTTGAATTGTTACATATATGTTGTCTAGTGCTGGCGTCTTGGTTTCTGGTGCACCTGTCACCCGAGTAGTGGCCCTTGGACCTCACAGGCATTTTTACATAGTGGCCTGTCATTCTGTCATTCATGGCCACTTTGTACGGCATCAACAGCGGCATCTTCCAATGTGCCCCCTTCCCATCCATTTTCATAGGCACAAATAATGCCAACACTGTCTTTACAGCTCCATTTCTTCTAGTGTCCTTTAATGTAGACCAGTTCTTTGATTATTATTATTATTTTTTAAATAATTTTTTAAAATCATAATTGTGTACATTGGTGCAATCATGGAGCACAATGTGCTGACTTCATATACAATCTGAAATATTTTGGTTGAACTGTTAAACATAGCCTTCATGGCATTTTCTTAATCACTATATGAAAACATTGATATTCTACATTTAATAAGTTTCACCAGTACCCTGCTCACACCTACAGTGATTATTATTTTTGATACTTTATTTATTTATTTATTTTTGGGACAAAGTCTCACTCTTTCACCCTGGGTAGAGTGTTGTGGTCTCATCACAGCTCACAGCAACCTTCAACTCTTGGGCTCAAGGGATCCTCTTGCCTCAGCCTCCCAGTAGCTGGGACTACAGGTGCCTGCCACAAGACCTGGCTAGTTTTTTGTTTCTTGTAGAGATGGGGTCTCACTCTTACTGAGGCTGGTCTCTAACTCCTGAGCTCAAGGGATTCACTTGTGTGAGCCACTGTACCTGGCCATTTCTTTTATTTGTACAGACACGGTGGCTCCTCCTTCATTTTAAGTCCTCACTTTATTTTGTAGCTGAAGATCTTCCATGGTTCTAAACACCATGATTACCCTTGGAGCTACATCTGATATTGTATTCCTCATTCTACCGAAAAGGCACCCACTTCATAGTCCCCTTACCTCACTCTCTCCAGAAGTCTGATCCTTATTTTAAGCCTATTATCCATATCTAGAAAAATTTCCTTCTTCTGTCAATCAAATATTTTCTTTTTTCACATAAGACTTTCTGGGTGGTGCCTGTGGCTCAAAGGAGTAAGGCGCTGGTCCCATATGCCAGAAGTGGCAGGTTCAAACCCAGCCCCAGACAAAAAAAAAAAAAAAACCAAAACACCACACCACACCACACCACACTCAAGACTTTCTTTTGAGCCACTAATCAGACTAACCGTAGATTTTTACTATTTAAATATGTTTGTGAAGAACTTTAGTGTAATCAGGCAATCAATCAATCACTATGTTCGTGCGGTAAGCATTGAAAAGATTATAGGATAATTCTTGTAGAAAGTAATTATTTGTCCTCAGTGGTGGTAGAATTATGACATAAAGCACACTGTTAACATAATCAAACACCAAAAACTGTGATACACATACAGTGATATATGATAGAACTCGATGGGTTAAGAACACTGCTCTGAACCTTCAGCACATTCGGCCCCTTAAGCATTCTCTCTCCATCAGATTATTGACATTTGTCCTTCATGTCACCTGTCATCCTGGAGCTGACTCTACCTGGCTCCAGTTTGCTGAGCTGTTAAATATGGTAGCCCTTAACCAATGGATCAGAAATGTGGCTAGTATGAGAAAGGAACAGAAATTTAATTTCATTTAGTTTAGTCAATATACATTTAGATTTAAAAAACTAATATTCAATTATTAGGCAAACATTTGCCTATGTTTGGAGCAACTTGGGGTTATGAATCTACTTTTCTAGCTATACATTTCATAAATCTAAATACAGACCAAGTATTACTAGCGAAAATTTAGCACCAGAATTGAGAGGTGCTACAATGTATTGAACTAAATTCTCTAGGATACTTTGTTTCAGGCACTTTACTTACATTTCCTTATTTGATCTTTAACCACAACAGGTAGGGAAAGGGGCCTTACATGAAAAGTAGCAAACAGGATTTTGGAAGTGAAAGAGAATCACTACAATAATTACTCAAAAAACATTAGTTCTGATAGTGTCATACCTCTTCCACCCACCAACTATCAGCTTGCAGGCTGATTCTGGCCCATTTTCTGTTTCAGTAAGCGAAGTTTTACTGGATGGCAGCCAGACTTACTCATCTGGGTGCGTTTTTTGTAGCTGTCTTTGCATTACAGTGATGAGGTTGAATAGTTGAGGCAGACAATTTTTGGTCCAAAGCCTAAACTATTTTCTGTCTCTTTATAGACAAGTTCGCAATCTCTGCATCATACCTCAAGAGTAATGAACCCTGCAAGTAGTATTACGATTATACAGTAACACAGTGCACCTTGAGGGCTTCTTGCCAAAACTACTATTTCTTTCATTTCTCTCTCTCTCTTTTTTTAATTAAATCATAGCTGTATACATTAATGCAATTGTGGGGTACAGTGTGCTGGTTTTATATACAATTTGAAATATTTTCTTTCATAAACAGGTTGACATAGCCTTCACATCATTTTCTTAGTTATTGTGTTAAGACATTTGTATTCTACATTTAGTAAATTTCACATGTACCCTTGTAAGATGCACCAGAAGACAGGCACACGGCCTATAGACATATGAAAAAATGCTCACCATCCTTAATTATCAGAGAAATGCAAATTGAAACTACTTTGAGATATCAACTAACTCCAGTAAGATTAGCCCACATCACAAAATCTCAAAACAAGAGATGTTGGCGTGGATGTGGAGTAAAGGAAAACTCTATTTCTTTAGACTCCTTGTGTGTTCCCAGAGAGGAGGTTAGGAACTTCACTTAGAACAGCAGTTTTGTCCCTTTGGTGGCTCACATCTGCACATGGCCCTCCGTGTCCCACATCATATTGATTATTTTTACGCCAGGTGTCATGCTGCTCAATCCAATTGATACGTTCTTGAAATGCTGGTGTAAATCCAAGTTTGGGACATCAAAGCACATTTTCTGTTCATTTGTTAATTTGTAGGATGTTTTATCTGCTTGGAAGAACCCATAACTCTTAATGAAGTGTTCCGTGACTGTCTTGCAGGACACCATCTCTCCACCTCTCCGAGCAATCCCTCTGCACAGAGTTGCCTCCAAATTGCAGCAGCTACTACTTAAAAACAACAATGAAAAGATACAGGGTTTCATAAAAGGAATGCTGTTTCTGTGATTAATATCAACGATTCAAATTTAGAATCGTTAATGATTTCTTAACATTTTCTTAAGTTGAGGAGTATTTATTTGAAGAACAATGGATACTTACGCACTGCCTGTTTTATCCAACACATCATGTTGGGTACCACAGGTGATGTTTCTTCATTATTTGAAGATGCCAACCAATGGTGTGCTGAACTCATAGCAACCCATCCTTGTCATCACTATTTAAAAATAACAATAATGCAGGTTACAGGTGGCCTAGCCACATGCGGGCTCTCCAGGTGCTTAATCAGAATCATTCCATCACCCGCCTCACCCTAGGAATTCAGACCTGCTGTTGTCCTCCGTTTGCAAGGCTGTTTGCTTTGTAATGTTTACTTTATATTTCACATTAATAGAGGAAAAAGAGTCAATCCACTTGTCTGAAATAAGTATACAAAAGAGAAGGTGAATTCATGGGTTTCTTATGCTTCTTAAAAAGAAGCAAACTTCTTCTAAAGTGATAGTACTATGTGTCTCAGAGCATTATGATGTTTTAAAAAGCTGCAGCGAGATGTCTGTGAATCAAAGAGTTGCCTGAATGACAGATTATGTTTGGGAGACTACGAGTCATTTACTTGAGACTGGAAAATTGAAAAATGTGAGATGAAATCTAACTACTTTGCTGTTTTACTTCATGAGTTTGAGGAGGAATAAAAAAGAAATCTAAATATTCATGGCTCATTCATTATTTAGCGTTTATTTATTGAATGTTTACTACAGTCCATTTTCTCAAGGATCTTATATTTACAAACAGGGAGATACTCAACGAGCAAGTAAACACATTATTAAATTGAAGATTATAAAAAGGGCTTCAAAATATGTGAGCAGAGTGTCAGATAAATAATAACAGACTATAAACAGAACAATAGAACTATAATTTATAGTTTAGTATAACAGTTATGTATATTACGTTTTATTTATCTGATTTATATCTATTTAGATACCTAATGTAAGTAAAAATAAACTATAAAAACTAATACAGATGATCATATAGGTTGGTCACGTGAAGCTCCTTTGAGAAGAAACCTAGGGTTCTAGATTAGGAATGGCAAAAAGCCCGCCATGTGACAAGGGCTGTGTGTGGGGTGAGGTGGCACAAGCAGGTAGAAGAAACAGCATATTCTAAGGCCGGGAGACAGAGGGAGCTTGCTCTTAAATTCACAGATCTGTGGGCTTTTGTGCTTCCTAGGAGAAAGTGTTGTGGCCCCTCTGCCTTCTTAGTTTTGCTGGCCTCTACAAACAAAACCATGTGTTCATTAAAATGTCCTGTTGTCAGGATGAGTAGCAGTTGTTGGAGCTGTATTTAAAAGTAACTCTAATATGGAGAATAACTAATGTGGAAAACGTCATTTAAAAAAAACCCACACTTTGGCAGTAATGTAATTACCCTGCATAGGCATCAGCAGTGTCCTGGAGGGCCGAAGATGGGGCCAGCGTGAAGCAGC
The DNA here is from genome assembly GCA_963574655.1 of Perodicticus potto. Taxonomy (NCBI): domain Eukaryota; kingdom Metazoa; phylum Chordata; class Mammalia; order Primates; family Lorisidae; genus Perodicticus; species Perodicticus potto. The sequence continues at coordinate 135,015 of CAUYRH010025855.1, forward strand.
TGTGATCCAAGTCAGCCTTCTCTGCTGGCTCTGTGTTTAAGCAATGAATACAACCTCGCTGTGTCCTGGTTTTATTTATCAGCAAAACAGGGAGGAAAAACTGTTCTTAAATATTGCTGTGAAAATTGATGAAAATATTTTTGAAGTATCAATTATGAGATAGCACATATCTACACACACACACACACACACATATATCTTAATAACAGCGATGACTCGTGGTCATTGAGAACCTTGCTGTACTAGGGTGTCTTCAAGAGCTTTCCATGCTCTTAACTGATCCATCCTCACAGCAGCCTCAGCGATTTCACCTGCTTCACGCGTCTCCTTGTTTCACATCTAAGGAATCTAAAGCTCACGAGGTTCTACGATGCGCCCAGGATCACGGGGCAGGTAAATGGCAGAACCAGGATTCAACCCAGGTGGCCTGGCTTTGGAACTCACGCCCTTAGTGGCTACCATTTGAATATATTTTATCATTTACTAAGAAATGGTTAAGGACGGAATCACGTCAGTTTCTCAGGAGACCAGCACCAAGCAGCATCCTCTGGGCTGAAATCAGAGGCAAAGAGAATCTGCTCCCTTTGCACAGAACCGGAGCATCCGGTGGACTCTGCCTGCAAGTGACCTCTGTGGTGATTAAGGCCAGTTTTCAGAAGAAATTAAGAAAAAGATAAATTGGCCATTAAGATATACAGCTTGTTATTCTAAAGGGTCCTGCATGGGTATCACATAAGGGATTTACACTGCAATTTATTGCCAAACAGATAGCAGCATGTAAATTTCCCAAAATCAACCTGGCATCACTGGAAAATCATACCCTGGAGAACTGGGTATTGTGCCAGCTCCACAGCGGCTGAATCATAAAGACTTTTATAGATCAATAACCCTCAACCTTGCTGCATTGCAAAGCATCTTCACCGTCAAAGAGTGTTTCAGGGAGTCACAGAAGCGCAGCGGGATTATTAGAACAGGTGGGTTGGTATGTATGTACGGATTTTGTCTTTCACAAGGTTATTGCTGCATAGATACACCATGATTTCATGTTGATATTCCAATATAATATGGCAAATGGTTCACTACTCTTTCTCTTCCTTTTTCTGGGGCAATAAAATGCTTTTCATACTATTCCTTATATAATGAAAAGAGAGATAAGTTACTTGAATGCAGTTGGTTTTGGACAACGTTTCCTAAGTTTTTGTTCTGACCTGATATTGCCCTTGTGCCTTGGTTTCTTCATCTTTAAACTTTTCGGTAATGATAACAGTTTATAAGGTACTTAACTCCCAAAGGGCACATCTCATGGGTTACTTATCTGAGAAAAGTATGACTGAAAACATTTATTTCATAACAATTTATTCTGAGAACAGTTGAGATGCTAATTATCTTTCCTCAGTGTGTTACCTAATATAGAAAAAGTAAATTCATACATCTAATTAAAAAGTTAAAAAATTATAAGAATTTTTGAATAATGACTATTATTGCTGGCCATACAGGATAGTGTTTGAAATGTTATTCAAAATGTTTAAGAACCCCACAGGCAATTAAAGCAGCATCAAAAATACACTACTGGGACCTGTTCAAACTAAAAAGCTTCTGCACAGCCAAAAACACAAGTAAGTAAAGCAAGCAGACAGCCCTCGGAATGGGAGAAGATATTTGCAGGTTATGCCTCTGACAAAGGTTTAATAA
>CAUYRH010025862.1:0-27035 GCA_963574655.1 Perodicticus potto
AATTTTTTTCCCAGTTAGGTTTTGTGAGTTGCGACCTGCTGTCCTCCCTGTGGGAGGGGCCGGCTGCCCCTCCGCCGTTCAGGGGGAAACAGTTTACAGCAGTTTCCACGGTTATGAACTATATTTCAAACACAACAATCCACCAAATTGCTGTGCATTGCCAAGTGCTCATCCACTCCGACAATTCACTTGGCGAAAGGTCCAGTACTGCCTCCCTCTCACCTGCTGACTGGAGAGTGATGAACTACGGAACCGTCACCGCCGCCATCTTCCAGAACCCCAGTACCCCAAACCCAGTTTTAAAGACTTTCTTTGTATCATTGAGATAAGTTCTGTTACAAATCCATGTTACAAGTGAGAAAACTAAAATCAAGAGTGTAAGTAACTTCCCTGATTCAAACAGTTGGTAAGTGGTTCCCAGGATTCTAACCCGGAAGTCTGACTTCACAGCTTACATTCTTAACCTTTGTTTGCATCTCCAAAAAGCTGGTGTTTTTGAAATTCTGAGGAACATCTACCATCTTAATAGGGCAAGTTAAGGTTAGAGGACTCTGTGGAGCAATATCACATCATATGGGTTAGCAATTTTGGATTTTTTCCTAAAAGCCGTAGAAAGTAATTCAGGGTTTTAAATGGTATTTGTGTGTGTAGAAAAAGAAATATTTTTAAAACTCCCTTCATTTCCTTAAAACCTCAACATAGCAGAATGTAAGGACATCTGCCATTTGTGCACACAAGTATCTTTAAGAAACAAAACTATCTAACAGTATTCAGAATTAACTTTTTTTTTTAATTGTAGAGTAGTATAAACATTTTCAATCATGCTGTTGGTCAAGAGGGAAAAAATTAGACAAGAACTAACTTTTATGAATCCCATGTTATTTTCCTGGAATTTTTCTAGTGGCTTAAATGTGTCTTGTCTTGTGTAACACACGTGTACGTCATGAAGAGTAAGCTGTATTTTCATTCTAGGGAGTACTTTACTAGCAATTTGTTGTCTAATGTGATAGAGAGGATTAGAAGACAGATTTGAATTGCCAACAGCCCACAAGCTCAATAGAGAAATCTGGTTTGGAGTAAATCTCCAGTAAATCTGGTTGACTGATTAGCTATCATTAAAAAAATAGTAACAGCACCCACAAAGAGCAAGTCTCATTTGTTGAGCACCTATTTAATTTGAGGGTATAATACTGAAACCACAGCCAAACATTTTATAAGTCTCTTTTTTATGTAAAATTGGTTGTTTTTTATGTGCCTCACATCAGGCTAAGGTCTTTCTGTTATGTTCTTGCTGTAAAATCATGTTTGTTGGAACTTTATCTCTGGAAATTCTTTAAGGCCTGGCTATAGGTATATTTTTCAGCAGAAGATTTCCTTTTCTTTCTGCCTGGACCTGAGGCATGTCTTATCTGGGATGCTTGAATTCCTCAGCATAAGGTTTTCAGACCCAGGTGATCTAAATTTGGTGGGCAAACCCGTTTGAGGGCTACCTCCTGGTCATAAATTCTCAAAGGAAGTGTTTTTCTTTTTCCACCTAGACCCAAGGTCAAGGCAGACAAGTTCCTTTGTGTCACTTCACGTGAGAGCTGGTTTATCATAGCCTCCCTTGCACTGAGAGTCAGTTCTTTGGGAGCCCTGCTTTATGGAAAGGTTTGTTATTAAACTTTCTGCTTTCAAAGGGATGGGCCCCAGGCTTTATCTTCACTCAAGGGTTCCCTATCTCTTTCATGTTGAAGCTCAAGGTCAATTTTTGGTTCACCTACTTTTTTGGCCTCCTTGGTATTCCTTACTTTTTTACAAACTTAGTTTGTAAGTGACAGGTTTTAAAAAATGATTTTAAAACACTTTTTAAATCTTACATTTTTATTTAATTTTAGTAGGAGAGCTGTTGAGGGTCCCTAATTTGGTATATTGCTATAAATGAAAGTTGTAACTTTCGAGCATGCATTATACTGAATAATCCTCACAACAACTCTGGTAGTAGATGGGAAAAATACAAAGCTTAAAGAGGCTTGTGTGACTCATCTGAGCTTATACAGCTAGTATGAATTTGAAAGAGTCTGATCCCAAGCAGTCTAACTTTAAGAAACCTACCAAATGTCGGTGACATAACGTCAGTGTCGGTGTTGATTCCTACACGAATCTAGTTCATGATGGGCCTGTTACATTCCTACTAGAAGAAATAAAACACACCAGTAATGAATAATGAATAGACAGACGGATGGATGGAAGAAAAAGAAGTCTCTCAACCTGCAGACCAGGAGGAGAAACAGGCAGCAATAGAAAGCATAAACTCACAAAGCATTATTTATTTAAGCAAGTTCAATGGGAGGAAGAGAAAATATGTCAGGAGGTCTGTGCAATTATTCTGCTGCATTTGGTGGGGTCAGTGCTTCTATTTGGAGGTTGCATGTAACTTCAAAAACTTTAGATTTATTACCTCTTAGTTGACGTGTGTTAATTTTATGCATAAAGTATATTACAAAGGGAAGGGACATACGGAGATCCGCAGTGCACCTCCAGTAACCTCTAACCTTACTGAGGCCTTATCTAGCCTCTGTACCCTCATCCCTAAAAACAAAAGATCTTTACAGTTTCGTCTTCCCCCCAAAAAACATAAAAAATCAAATAGAACTTGCCATATACACAGTATTGTTTGTATGTGTTTTTCTGCAGTACTCCATCTATAGGAAGGGTACTATTCCAGTTAAATATTTTATTTTTGTTTTTTATCAACTACTCTAAGTGCTTTACATACTGTCACTAAAGGATAATAAGATAGGAATATTTTTTGGTTTGCTTTTGTAGAGGCAGAGTCGCACCCTGTTGTCTAGGCTGGAGAGCAGTGGCATCATCATAGCTGACTGCAGCCTTGAACTTCTGGACTCTGCCAGTCCTGCTACCTTGGCCTCCCAAAGCACTAGAATATCAGGCATGAGCCACTGTGCCTAGCCAGAAATCATAATAAAAGTAATTTTCTTTATGAGACCTTATTATATTCTTTGGAGTAACAACTTAGATAATTTAATCAGTTTAATCCTTCTGTCAGGGCATGGTGGCCCATAACTGTAATCCCAGAACTTTGAGAGGCTAAGGTAGGAGGATTGCTTGAGTCCAGGAGTTCAAAACCATCCTGAGCAACATAGCAAGCATCCTTTCTCTACAAGAAATAGTAAACTTAGCTGAGTGTGGTGGCTAGTGCCTATAATCTCAGCTGCTGGGGAGGCTGAGGCAGGAGGATCACTTGAGCTTAGGAGTTCGAGGCTGCAGTGAGCTGTAATTGTAGCACTGTACCCCAGTGTAAGCTACAAACTGAGAGCCCGTCTCTTTAAAAAAAAATCCTTCTAAGTTAAATGTGGGAAGAAGGTTGCCTTTTATCTTTATATTTAAGAACCAAGATATCTTCTGATGCCTTTTGCTTAAAGAAGTGGAAATATTTCAGAAAACTAAACTAAAGGGAAAAGTAATATACTTTCAATTCTACTCTAAATGTTTGCTGACATTTAAGTAAATCAATGAGGTATCAGATTTCAATTTGTAGTTTAATAAGTAGGTTTGTGTAGCTACTCACAAATACTGTATTCAGAAAGTTACACACATGAGAATCTGTAGCAACTTATGCACATTTGGAGTGTTGCCCTTCACCCCCTGTCCAACAGCTGCTGCTGCCGGGCAGACTCTGCCCCTCTCCCTCGGCTTGGCAGTCTCTTGCTCTGTCTTTACTTAGTTTTTTGAACGTTAGGAATTTCTTTATTAGGTCCTATCAGCTTCATTTTTAATCTCATGGTTTTTGAAGAAGACATTGGCCTGGACGAAATGGACGGCTTCGTCCACAAGGTCTCGAGTCTTTCTGTCCTTTGAACTGATTTCTGGTAGGGAACAGTGCCATGCTTCCCGTTTCCAGTGAGTTTGACGTGAGCATCCTGGAAGGAAGAGTGGTAAGCAGGTACCGGGGTGGTACTGGGTCTCACCTCCACAAGGGTCTGGTGAGTTGTTCTGTCCTTAGATCTCAGCCTCATTTCAGCTCCACAGAGAAAACGTCCCTCATTGCCCTCTCCTAGTAGGGCCCACCCGTTTCACTCCATTTCTCTGCCCTGTTCTCTCCTTGTCATAGCAATTATATGAATTTGTTCTTTGCTTCCTTTTGTTATGTTTTTTTCTTGATAGAAAAGATGAAAGCTTGATAGCAGGGGCCATGTTTGTTTTATTGACTACTGTAGCATTCTGGACACACGGTGAGCGCGCCATGAATATTGGTTGCATCCCTGAATGATTTCAACATTTACCTTCTTACCTGTGTTTTGCTTTAATGAGTTTTATTCTCTGGAAACCCACACTATCCAAGCTACTAAACTTGTCTGCAAATGCTGAGAAACACAGAGAAGGCTACCAGGCATGCAGAGATTAAACCTGCTCACAGATGACCCTGAAAGTGGATGAATTGCTGACCAATGCTTAGAAGAATGTTCAAGAGTTTTCTGGCTGGGTTTTTCTTGTTTGCTTGTTTTTGAGGTAGAGTCACTATTGCACAGGCTGGAGTGCAGTGGCCTGATAATAGCTCACAGCAACCTCTAACTCCTGGGCTCAAGTGATCCTCTAGCCTCAGTCTCCCAAGTAGCTGGGACTACAGGCACCCACCACCATGCCTGGCTAATTTTTCTATTTTTAGGAGAGACAGGGTCTCACTCTTGTTCAGGTGGGTCTCGAACTCCTGAGCTCAAGCTGTTTTCCTGCTTTGGCCTCCCAGAGTGCTGGGATTACAGGTGAGAGCCACAGAGCCCAGCAGACAAAAGGCTTTAACTGATAGTTTGAGCATGTTGTGTTTGTAGAATCTAATCTGCATGACTGCTGCTGGATTAATCCTGTGTTACTTTCTAAATCTTGAATATGCATATTTTTCCACAACAAACATCTCCTCTTCCATTTCTTGATGTACCTCCTGTGATTAATTCTCCTGAGCAGTCAGGAATCTTGACCTGTAGTTACTTGTATCTGCCGGTTTATTTAGTAGAAGAGAAAATTTCTGTAAAACAGTGGTGTGTGCATTTGTGTTTGCTTTGTAAACCTCTTTCCCTTCTCAGTCCAGAACACATCACAAGCTCTTACTTGCAGTTTTTCTTGTGTTTGTTGTTAACAGAATACAGAGTACAATGTTTTATGATTTGTTTCCAAACTGTATTATAGGTTGCTTTTTCTCACTGCATTTTTTAACTATTTAATGAACTGTTTGTATGCTGTCATGAATATGAATTAATCACTATTAAAGATGCTAATGAATAGCATCTCGTCAAAATAAAATAGTAACCTTGTACACTTTTGCTTCTGTAATGCCCTAATCTGTATTTTAATGTTTTAGTTTTTTCCCCTTAGTTTCTTTGATGTCAGTTTTTTATCTGGTCCATCAGTTATTGAACATACACATTCCCCTCCACCTCCATCCAACATGCATGACAATCAGAGATGGTTCCTAAGTGCTGATTTCACCCAGGCTGTTTTGGTGCCAGATGCTTAGTGCACTTCCAGCCCTATCCAGTGTGCTCTGGTACAGTTCCCATTTGTGTCCCATTCCCTGAAATGAAGATAACAGCTTCCCACTTTCACCAAAATCATATTTTAAATTTGATACTTAGTCTTTATTTAAAATGTCCTAGGACTGGGAGGCCAACATAGGTGGATTGCCTGAGCAAGAATGAAACTCTTATCTCCACTAAAAATAGAAAAAGTAGCTGAGCTTGGTGGTAAGTACCTGTAGTCCCAGTTACTCAGGAGGCTGAGGCAGGAGGATCACTTGACCCCAGGAGTTGGAGTTCGCTGTGAGCTATGATGCCAACAGCACTCTACCCAGGGTGACAGAGCAAGACTGTGGCTCAAAGGAGTAGGGTGCCAGCCCCACATGCTGGAGGTGGTGGGTTCAAATCTAGCCCCGGCCAAAAACCACAAATAAATAAATAAGTAAATAAAAAATAAAATGAAATTTTTAGGAATATTTATTATTATAGATATTAAGGCACAGAGAAGAAATAACTGCTTTACAGTAGCCGCATAAATGGTTTTGTTTTTCCACCCCAATCATTTGCCATCTCCCTCAAAAAAAGGAAAAATATATATATACAAACAACACACACACACAGGGTAGACATAAAGTCCATGTGCAAGCATATTTCCCCATATCTGATTGGAATAGAAAAAGAGACTATCCATTCAAAACCCAGATTTTCCTTGCGTTAGGAAAATGATGCCTTCCAATGCATAGTATTCACAGTTGGCACACAAATTTTGGGAACCTGAAGAGTGCCCCTATTCAGAACACAGACTTTAATGACTCCAACTTAGATTGTTGAAACTTCAGAGTGAAAAAGGAGTGCATGGACGGTGCCTCTGCAGCTCTACCGGGGGAAAGGGACACATCCATGACTCCAAGGACAGATGGGCCTTTTGATACTGCGATTTGTTGGTTAGTCACCTGATTTAGATGTTCTGCTTCAGAGATGGCAAGTGTGTGGCACATATGTCAACTCAACCACCACTAGTACTTCACAGATCCCAGTGATGGGTCATGGCAGTGTTTCCTTCCAGTGCAAAGGCAGCCTCGGAATCTTTCGTAACCCGGCCCTCACTACCAGTTGCCAATCTTGTATTGAAAAGGAATCATCACTCCCCCTGAAATCCTTCTAAGATATTTTTATTCTATTCTATTCTGTCCATCTCCCCCTCTTAACCCTCTCCCTGTCCCCTACCATAGCAACTAGACTCTTGTTTTCATATTGCTTTATGGTATTTTCAAAAGGGACCTGTCATTTGCTTTTGCAAAATGGAAAGCCAAGATGACACAGTGTTTTTTCCCTAATACTTTGTAATCCAGCAATAACTTAACTAAATGAGCAGTAGAGTTTGTAAGGTAAGGTAGAATTTTAAAGTCTGTCCCAGATAGAATTCTAATGTGGCTGGTGACATTGCAGAAAAAAATGTTCTGTGGGGCTGTGTGTGTGTGCGTGCACACACCAGTGGATGCTACGATCAAGTTAAATGTCAGTGCAGTAATTACTAACCAAAAAAATTCACTTCAGAGAACGAATCCTGTTCAAAAGCAAATTCGTGATTTTGAAACTCACATTGTAAAAATAAAGCATTTTTTTCTTTTAGTTCCTTTCCAATAAAAGATGGGTGGAGTAGTTACTATTCAAAGATGAGATCTGTAATAACATAAAAATCCCTCTGGATAAGGAGTGTGTTGTTTGAGTTTTCCAGCCCAACTGGGGATGGGATTTCAGAGGTCTCTTAAGTGCTTGGCCTATAGTGTGTTTTGGATTAGGGTATGTGGTGGACGAGTTTTGGGGGAGGATCAGAAGGCAAGCGTGAGGCTTGTCAGCACCTGGAGACCAGAGTAGTCCACCCATTGCTTCAGTCACGCTTCCAGGCCTCAGCACTGTCACTAAGAAGCCTGCTTTTGAAGTTATTTTCTTGGCTTAATTTTCCTCACCTTTGAGGTCCTTTCCAAAATACTTCCTTTTAAAATATTGGGGATTCTTCTCTGGAAGAATTAGTCTTTCATATAATACAAAGAAACGTAGAATACTTTTATTTTGTCAAGTATGGCTGAGAGCATAGGGACATTAAGGATGGACAGAATGAGGGTTCTGAAAGAGGTTTTGCAGTCTAATTATAAATCTGCTTTTATTCACCTTTTAATGTGATCTGACTAGAGAAGAATACATCTAGCAAAGAAGAGATTGTGATTTCATTAAGAAATTGCAACTTTCGGGCGGTGCCTGTGGCTCATTGAGTAGGGCGCCGGCCCTGTATACCGAGGTTGACAGGTTCAAACCCGGCCTCGGCGAACTGCAAAACACCGGGTGTTGTGGCGAGCACCTGTAGTCCCAGCTACTCGGGAGGCTGAGGCAAGAGAATCGCCTAAGCCTAGGAGTTGGAGGTTGCTGTGCTACCGAGGGTGATAAAGTGAGACTCTGTCTCTACAAAAAAAAAAAAAAATGTAATAAATTGCAACTTTTAATATGTAATGGGAAATAAAAATGGAAATCTTTCTTTGGCCTTACAGTCATGTACTAGAATCTTATTTGTGTATGAGAATAGTTAAAGGTCTAATAAAAGTTCTGCTCAAAACTAATACCTGTTATTGCTCACAGCAGCCTCCAACTCCTGGGTTCAGGCAATCCTCCCGAGTAGGTGAGACTGTAGGCATCCACCACAATGCCTGGCTAATTTTTCTATTTTTAGTAGAGGTGGGGTCTTACTCTTGCTCAGAGTGGTCTCAAAGTTCTGAGCTCAAGGGATCCTCCCACCTCAGCCTCCCAGAGTCCTGGGATTATAAGATCACAAAGAGTAACTTTAAAAAATTAACCAAGATGATTATAAAATTACTTGGAAATTTTAAGTTTTAAAAAAAAGTCAGGCTCGGCGCCCATACACAGTGGTTAGGGTGCTAGCCACATTCACCAGGGCTGGTGGGTTTGAACCCGGCCTGGGCCTGCTAAACAATGACAACAACAACAAAAGTAGCTGGGCCTTGTGGCTGGCACTGGTAGTCCCGGCTACTTGGGAGGCTGAGGCAAGAGAATCGCTTAAGCCCAAGAGTTTGAGGTTGCTGTGAGCTCTGATGCCACAGTACTCTACCATGAGGGCTACATAGTGAGGCTCCATCTCAAAAAAAAAGTCAGCAGTTAACAGTTTATGTTAACATAGGATTCAGAACAGAAAATAGCAATTTCTAAAATAGCTCACGGAGTCATATGTATGTGTGTGTATGTAAGTGAGTTTATAAATTTAAATACAGAATTTAAGAATTAAAGTCTACTTTGATTCATAAAATAGATGAAAAGTAGCTAAGCTTATAGACATATTTAAGATCTAATCTACAGAACAATTTCATACATTAATACCCTGTAGCTTATATTTCCTAAGACTAAACTCCCTGAAGTAACCTCTTTTCTCTTAGTCTCTCTCTTTCCTGTTTTAATAAATCTGTGTCTTTTCTCTCAAGTGATAACAAATATCTCAAATTATAACATCTTTTGCCAGTGTTAATTTCAATGTGGTGGGGGGACTGGACTTGATCTTGACTTTGTTCTATGAAACCTCATTCTGACTTTGTTAGCCTTAAGCTTGTTTAAAATGTTTCTTCCAAATTTCCTGGGTTTTGTCACTAGAGACAAATTATTAATAGCTCTAGAGATAGATCTTCTATCACTATAAATCCATCCTCTCTCAGTGGGAAGTACTTGAGGTTAAAATAAAGGCTGTCTATTTTTGTAACTCCAGTGCTTCATACAGTACTTCATATAGCACTTAACACAGCAGTTCCTGAGTGTTTGTTGAATGAAAACATGTCCTGAGGTGTTGGGCTGGGAAGGAAAGATGTTCATTTCAACTTCTGCTGAAGGGGCAGAAGCAGTGCTTCAGGGAGAAAGCCAGTTGGGAGACGGTTTGAGTGGTTTCTGTTACAATAATCTTTATACAGTATATATAATTACACCTCCTCCCCCCATGATAAGACAGGGATGAGAAAGCTATTTCTTTTACAGAGCTAATCTGTTCTCTAATTTGGGGGTCTATATATTTAATGTTCAGTCCATGCTAATGATTTTTTTAAAAATTTAATAGTTGAGGTGATGGGACAACTATATAAATTGCATAAAGAACAGTGACAGAGGCAACTGGATAAAGAAGACAAGACATTTCTCTTCCAGCAGTGTAACACCATCACAGGAATGGTTCCGTCTGGACAGCCGACTACTGCTGGGAATAAACTGCATAAAGAAATAGTAAATTCATGCTCACCTGAGTGAATTAGCATGAAGAAATAACATATTGCTGAGGAAGATGGATGCTAAGAATTAACACCTTTCTTAACTTTGAAGGTATTCTTGCTGTTAGCTTTAACAACATTCTTCCAAACCACAACAGCTTGATAACGTATGTTAGAATCTAAACCTTCAAAGAAAGTGGAGAGTTAGAGTCCATCTGCTTTGTACTTTAATTTTTTCCAAAGCCTCTTGATTTTTAAGCCCTTTTTACTTCAGGTGCCAAACTTCTTCAAAGCACAAGACCTCTGAACTCCATCTTTCCTCTCTGCCAAATGAGCAATTTTATGTTGATTCCCTCACCATGCAGCCTCTGAATCTAACATTCAGAAATACGCTTAGGAAGGAGTCTCCATTTTTTTCTTCAGAAAGACTTTCTGTGTCATGTTACTTACGGCCAGTCTTCGAATGAATGGATGTACATATGTGGCACCTCACAAGAAATTAGCCTGAGAAGGTAAAAGTCCCTTAGACCCTTTTCCCTTCCTTGTGCTTTGGAAGAGTAGGAAAAAATTTTAAATATATATAAGAAAGGTTTTCTGGCAACCAGCTGATTTTTATCTCTTCTTCATCTCTGATCTGATTGATCTTTTGGGGGGTTGTTTTTATTCCTTAGTTGCAGTGCCAAAGCTCTGTTTGTACTGTTCTTGTAGCAAATGAAAACTACAGGCTTGCTCAGTTTCAGTATTAAATATTCCAAGTTTTGCCAAGAGGTAATTAACTGTCTGCATCCCATCTGACCATTGAGTTGCCAAAATCAGGTGTTACAGTGTGGTTGAGCAGTTAGTAGAACTGCATTCCCCTGGTCGTTCATATTTTTCCAAGAATTACAGTTTTCTACCTTTTTTCTCTTAATGTTAGAGACAGAAACAATGATATGTGTTCTGAAAGCAGGCACCTCAACTTGCAGAGAAAAATGTCCTCTGTCATTCACTACATACCTTTCTCTAAACAATTGCAAACTATTCACAAATCCGGAGGTTTGAAATGACAGATGATTCATTTCCACAGGAAGACTGTCTCCCAGGCAGGTTGATCTGTCAAAGTGTAACATACTATAGCTGTGATGGTAACCTACCAAAGCTACAGTTACAGTCACACATGATGAGAAAATGTGAGATGGAAAACAATCTGGAAGGGACATGACTGATTCTAGAGTAGAAGGCACATCCACTCAAAATTTTGAAAAGCAATGCTTAAAGAACAAAATTATCTCCAAATATGTATTAGGTTGGCAGAAACTTGGTCCCAGAGAGCTCTATCAGGGGTGTCCAATCTACCCCATAGGTCGAGTACGGATTTTATGAGGACTTTTTTTGTTCATCTGTGGTGTGGGGTATCACAAAATGTATGCACAGACATTTTTTTTTTTTGGCTAATCAGCATTTGTGTATTTAATGTATGGTCCAAGACATTTCTTGTTTTTCAGTGTGCAGCGGAGGGGGGGGGAAGGGTGGACACCCCCACTACACAGTGGCTAGTTGAAGCTAAATATACTACTCTTCCTCCCTCTTTGTGTTTTATTTGAGTTCCTTTGAAATGTGCAATTAAAAAGTATCACATGCAGTAAAAAAATAAAATTGAGAAACCTCAATAATTAGAGTGGTTAAACAAGAAAGGCCAACTTAATTCTTAATCTAACACTTAAACACTCAAAATGATGATTAATTTTAATTTACTTAAAGAGTAGTTTCTTTACTCTTTGAGTTGAATTATTTAAAAACATTGATTTGAGAAATCTGAGGCTTGCTATTTTGTGTGTATATATCTGTTCCATTTAGCTTTGCTGACTTATGTGTTGATAATGTAAATGCATTAGGAAAAGAAGGCAATGAAACTAATATCTATTGAGCGCCTCCCATGCACAAGCTGGTATGCCAGGATACACATACACACATACATCAGATCTGTATTTTAATGTTCATAGCCCTGAGGCTTTTGTCTTATCAACTCTGTTAGACAGCTGAAGAGTATCTGGCATGGAAAGGTTAAATAACTGACCCAAGGTCATAGGATTATTAAGTGGCAGTTCAAATGCAAATTTATTTAAAAGCCATAGAAAAAATAATCCAAAGAATTCTGAAATAAAACCCACATCATATCATGAGTACTTAGGAGAGGGCACAGTGCCTAACTTGTTTTTGTGTGGCTTTAATTTTTCTATTTCTTTCCTCTTCTTTTTAAAAGCGTCTTTTTTATTCTTCTGCATGATGAACATCCTCTTTTTCTTCACTCTTTCTAAACCCAAAACAGTATTCTGCTTAAAAGTTTAAGGAAAAGAGGGAACAAGGAGGTGAGCTAATGTGATGTCTTTATTTTTTATGCCTCACGCATACAATATAGTCACATCCCATGTCTCAAAAAACAAAATCAGCAAACCTGTTTACTTGCTAAGCTCAAGTTCGTGGCCATGTGAGTGCATGCCGAAAATGTACGGTGAATGGGAAGTAAGAGCATAATTAACATAGCAGACCATTCTAAAAGTAGATGACTCCAAATCTTTCTGTATCGTTCAGTACAATTATGTTTTTGTAAAAGTTTGGTTTTGTGATCAAAAAATAACTGTTTGACTCTTGCTCCCCCATTAACTATAATGCTGTTTGTGTTAAGAAATTATGCTTATATGGTAGACATTATGGTAGCCTAAGTCTTAAAAAATTTAATTGCCTGATAGTTAACAGTGGATGCTTTAAAAATATATGTAGTTCAGTATATTTAAAGAAAAAAATTAAATTGTATGGCCTGGGCTTAGACATAAATTTGGGACTTTAAACTGCAACATTAGAAATGAAATTTTGTACCTGGTTCATAGTAAGTGCTCAAAATATGAGCATTAAATGAATATAATAACATAAACTAAACAGCCATACAAGAAAATACCACATCAAGGAAAATCCAGTATCTCTAGAAAAAGGCAGATATTAACTAAAACACATGATACAACTTTCAAATTATTGCCCTTCATGAAATCATATTTTTATTGATCTTGATTTTATGGTTTGTACAATACGTTTTTATAATTTTAAAAAACTTAAATCCATTACTCCCCAGAATTTTTCTTACAGAAAGTTATCCCAGGTCTAAATGTTTAATGCAAAAAAGTAATGGTAATAGTTTTTCTTCTATTTTGTCTCTTTCTTTGTCCAGATGACCCACTGGAGTCTCACTGTCCCTCCCCCATGAACTGCAACAGAGTTTTTTAACGCACCCCCTACCCTTTGGGTAGGGATGGAGAAATCAGGCCTGAAGGCACAGCAACCTTCCTGCTTCCTTGTAGACCGAGGACTCCTATTGTGGGGTGCAGTGGGCATGAAAGCAGCAATTTGACAGCACAAAAGCTCCAATAACATTTACTTCGGTTGGCTGAGATTGAAATGCACACGGGCTCTGCTCATTCCTGGTTGCTTAAGCACCAGCTTCCCTTGGCTTTTTGCCACTTTGTGCTTTCAGAGAGAAAAGTCCTTTAAGGAGAAAGCGTTTTTCTTGTAACTTGCAGTGAAGTAAACAGACCATCCAGGCATAGTTTATTACATTACAAACTCAACTATGCAGACTATTCCAAAATTGAATTCTAAAGTAATTAGTGAAATGATTTTGGTCATTAGATTTTATAAGCAGGAATGGTTCTGTTTAAAAAGTAAAATTTTGCTTTTCTAGAGAATCACTGAAATCTTTTTTTTTTTTTTTTACAGTTTTTGACCGGGGCTGGGTTTGAACCCATCACATCCAGCATATGGGGCCAGCGCCCTACTCCTTTGAGCCACAGGTGCCGCCAAATCACTGAAATCTCTATAGTTAGAGAATGGTAACTTCTTAAAAGTTTTACTTGTTCAAGTATGGAAACTTAAGGTCACCCATTTACAAAAGGCTTTCCTTCTCACTCTCCTGTAGCCAATATTTTAATTAATGTTGAATTAATTTGGGAAATCATAATGTCAACAGAATAGAAGCTATACTCTGTAAAATAACTTAGGGAGGTTTATTCTGAGCCGAATTTGAGGGCCATGACTCGGAGCCGCATCCCAAAAGCCTTGAGCAAGTGGACTTGCAGTGGTGGAGTGATAGTTTGGTCCTGTGCATTTAGGGAGACAGGGATTACAGGTGAAGTCATAAATCAATATGTGGAAAACACACATTGGGTTGGCCCCAGAAGGTGGGTCATCTGGAAGGGGGAGCTTACAGGTGATAGCTGGGTTTATACTTTCTTTAGGGGACAATTGGCTGAATGAGTTAGACTCTGTCTAATAGAAGAAAAAGAATGCTTAAGATAAAGGGTCTGTTAATTAGAGACACAGTGCGCACAGACTCAAGGGGTTTGTTGTGTATTTTGAGGACCTGCAGGTGTGTCTTCAGAGCCTTAGGCCTGTTAGTGAGTCACAGAGGACTCTCTCGGAAGGGGACAGGGCATGATGAGGTATGTCTGATCTGCTTTCTCACAGCTAGCACTCTGTTTTTGGATCCCCTTAGCCAAAAAGGGCTCCAGTTAGTTGCTGAGAGGGGAGCCTTAAGATTTTATTTTAGTTCACAATAAAAGCACCCACATTACATAATAAGGCCAACATTGAAGTGACCTGTAAAACAAGTTGCTGGCCACACCTACCTCCTGTTATCATATAGGCTATCATAGGCCGAGAAAATTATAATGGGTAGACACGAAAACATTTCACAATCTCTGGAAGACAGCCACGGGAAGGCAAGAGGGTTTGCCTGGAAGCAGTATTCATTTAATCAATGATTCGTTCATGCTTCTGACAATTTTTTAAGATGATACATCTGATATGCGCTAAGAACCAATCTAAATATGGTTACCAGACATTTTCTCCTTTCTAGGATTGACCTGGGTTCTGTAACTGGTTTCTTGTGAGTTTTTTGTTTTCAGGGGTTTTTTTTGGAAGAACCTTAAAACAAAATTATAAAATCTCATGTACCATCAGAATGAAATGACTTTTCTCATTTCTACTTAACACCATATCTAAGGATTATGTGTTTACAAACCAATCATGCTTGTACCAGTCTGATCAAACTGGATAGTATTAAAACTGTACATAATGATCAGCACATTTATTAACTGCGACCCTATTTATTGTTCATATGCCAACTCTGATTACTTGTTTGTGTGACCTATACCCTCTGAGCTTCATTAATGTCCATAAGTAAATTATAATGCGCTTGAATTTCTATAATTATATTTATTTTTCACGTTTTTGTTAAATACATTAGGACTCACCTCATAATCAGTTTTGTTTTTTTTTTTTCAAATTCTCATTTCTTTCCAAAAAGGACTAGGGTCTTATATAAACTAACAAATGAGCCATCATTCCCAAGGAACCCTAAGCAAAGCCCTTTTAATCTGTGTTAATAGCCTTCCTCATTGATGAATTTGGCCCCTGCTTTGTTTAATGTGCATATCATCTCTATCCAGAGCTGCTCAAAGACAAGCCAGCGTTTTGTAGTTGGAGGTCAAACTACCCTGTCTCTCTTTCTGCAGCCCACAAACTCTCATACCCCAGGGCAGACAGATACAGACTTATTTTCTTCCCCACAGCTGCTCTGTTCCCAGTGGAGAATCAGAATCACTTCTAATGTGATTCTGTCCCTCAGAGAAACCTTTACGCGCATTGAAAACACTCTCGCATGTTATAGATGACTGTACCATTCATACACATTTTACATTTATTTCTTTCTGAATAAATATATATAACTTTAAAAATTTCTAACCTGCCTATTGCTCATTTGTAATCCTAGTTTACTCTGGCTTGATCTGATTGTGATTTGGTTTCTTCTGATTATTAGAAAGAGAGACCTTGTAAAGAGGCTAAGTAGGCTGTGCCTATGACTTGCCGTGCTTTCATCTGTGGCTACACTCTCATTGCCTTTAATGTATTAAGGAGGGGTTTAAGTAGCGTATGAGATAATCTTGAATTTCTGGGTTACTTTGTATTAGTTTGTCCTCAGTGTAGTGTGTAAGAGGAAAGAATGGGCATGACTCTTGGCTGCTCATGCCTTTAGCAAAACGCTTCAGAAAACAAGTGTCCCTAGTGAATTGTCCTTTTGGTTCTTTGAATCTGCACAGCACCTCCATCAGGTTTTTACAACTGGACTAGAGCTGTAATTGCTACTGAGATGAGATGCCCAACATGGGGTGTTGAAGCTAAGTGCTTGTAGTGTTTTAGTGGCCAAAAATATATGGCATGGTAGGAGCATCAGGCTTCGTGAAATTCACACTTGTATATATCCTCATGTTCCGCACCCATTTCTGACACTCTGCTGATTTGCCAGCAGGCTACTCTAGATGAAAGCGATAAAAGTGGCAAAGCTGAAAGATGCTGTTTCTTAAAAGATACTGTACATCAATTGAGTAAGAGGAGGTAGTTTGGGGATATAAATGTGTAAAAAGCTTCAGTAGCTGTTCTTCAGGAGAGACGGTTGGTGTTACTCTCATCTGTCCAACAAAACAGAAAAGATTACAGTTTTAATCTCATTATAATATAGTACAAAATGGCATACGTTAAAGTATTTCTCCTAATGTAAACAATAATTCTATATTTCTGTAGCATCAGCACGGAGACCCCTTGTCCTAATTTGTCATTAGATATAAATCAGTTTTTATGCTTCTTCCAGAGAAGCTTTAAAGCCTAATGTTTCCTTATTTGAGATGTTATAATTCTAAAGAGGATAAAATTGATAGTTTCACTGGAGAAAAGTATCGTATTCAAAATTATAATGTAAAAGAATAATCCAAATGCCTGTGCTGATCTGCCCTTATGGTTATTTAAGGTATGATCAGTGAGGGTTGGAATTTAATGCAATTCAGTTGGCATCATAATTCTCCATGGTGTCAGCTGTGACCACTGAGTCTCCAACCCAGTTAAATTATTTTTTCACATTAGTTTTTGCATTTTCTATTTAGTTCTTTCTTTTTTTTTCTTCTTTAGTTTTCTGAAATCAACCCTCTCTGTGTCAGTGCAGCCAAAATATCTTGTAATGCTTATATTAACTTTCATTTTAAAAGCAGTTTATTTGTATGTATGTTGGTTAATCCTGAGAATAATGCAGTACATAGGCACGAATTATTTAAATTTGTCCAAAGTTGGTATAATGAAAAGAGCTCCCTAAAATCCCTGAAAGGAGTAATTTTTCTTGTTTCTTTTTTTTTCTTTTTTTTTTTTTAATTAAATCATAGCTGTGTACATTAGTACGATCAAGGGGGTACAATGTGCTGGTTTCATATACAATCTGAAATGTTTTCATCAAACTGTTTAACATTCCCTTCATGGCATTTTCTTAGTTATTGTATGAAGACATTTGTATTCTGCATTTAGTAAGTTTCACCTGTACCCTTCTAAGATGCAGAAATGAAGGGTTCCTTGTTCTTTGGTCCTTAGTCAAATCATGCCGTTTTATTTAATTGCATTAAATAGTAACCATTAATCAGAAGATTCTTTGTTCTAGTCAGAATTCAAATTTTTGTTCTCCTGAACATACTTATCTGTCTATGGTGACTTTCCAACAGCAAAGTCAGAAGATGGCAGCATGATAACCTGAGTTAAGAAGAAACTATGCCTTGTACAGCTCTCTTATAATAAGCTTTGAGGGTTTTTTTGGTTGATTTTTGATGTCCAAGGTTCACTGTTTTCTATAAATTTTTTCACTTCAAGAGTCACGTTTAGCTTTATTTTGCTCAGAATTTCTTTAAATGTCATGCTTTCACAGAAATTTAATTCGAGAAATAGAGACTTGGTAATCATAGAGTACTCGTTACCCAGAGTAACTGTCCTCACAGTACAGTACCTGTCTCTCTCCCTCCCTTTCTTTATCTCTTCACTCCCCCGCCCCCACACACACACACAGCCCTCTCTCGGCAACAATGCAGTACAAAGGGGTAAATTATTTTAATTAAGATTCCAAAAGTAATTTAATGCAAACACATTCACACTTGTATTCATTAAAAAATAGAAAAACTGAAATATAAAAAGGCAACTGGAATCATAATAATAGATGTTTTACAATTTTTTTCTCAAATTTATTTTTTAGCATTAAATTGTGAATAGATTCCATTCGGAAAGCGATTAGCCATTTAATATTTCAGAACTTTGGTTAATGCCTAGAGTTCAGTTCCACCTCACTGCTTCCCCTATACACAGTGATTTCCCAGAAATGCTAGCAGAAGGAACAGAATGAAGCTAAGGCAGTGGGGAAGGGAGATTTTCACTTGTTCTTTCCTCCTGGTTAATGCCATAGTGGGTGGTCATGCCTGCCCAGTTTTCCAACAAAGGACCCCCTCTTCAGGAGTGGCAGGAGTAAAACCTACAAGTATCACATCTGTTTCCTGCTGCTCCCCAGTATTCCATGGGACAGCTCGGCATATCTAGCAGCAGTTGTGATGGTACCAAGGAAGCAAGGCAGAAGTGCGGCTTGAGTGAAAGAGGAAGGGAAAAGAAAATACTAAATAACAACAATTACAGAGAAAAAATAAATGGCAAAGATTCACCTTGTTCTAAAAGACCAAGATTTAGAGATAATATCTTCGTTTGGTGTCACATTTTACAAGTAGTATAAGATGGGGAACACCCATCAGTCTCTGGGTACCAAGAACGGGTCCTGCATAAAGAAGGCAGGGTTTAATCCGAAAGACACTTCCAAGTGGTTCTAACTTTTGGTTTGCTCTATCTACAAATGGGAAGAAAAGTGGTAGGCAACTTTAGAAGCCAAGAGAATTCAATTTATAATTAGAATTAATAATTTAAAAAATGGAACTTAAGGAGGCAGATGCAACATTGATGGAAATTTATAAAAGTAGATCCGGTAGATGCATTAAAAATTGTTGAAATTATGAATTCAAATTTAAGAATTACAAATTTTATAGTATATAAATTATATCTAACCAATATTTTGAAAAATTAACGTGTATCTTCATAGCTCTTTACAATTTAAAAAATGCTCTCAAATGTATAGGAAAACACTCAGGCCAGTGATAAGGAGAAAATAGCAAACCAGAACTACACACTATGATCTTAATTGTGACTATATTTGTATATATCAAAAAGGAAATACATGGATTATGGATGGTTTTTGTTTTTCTCTTTGCCCAGTTTTTTTAATTTCTGTATTTCTGAGTTTTCATACCAAATGTATAATACCTTTATGATGAAAATATGAAAAAAAAATTTTTTTTTATTTGAGACAGAACCTCAAGCTGTCACCCTGGATAGAGTGCTGTGGCATCACAGCTTACAGCAACCTCCAATTCTTGGGCTCAAGCAAGTCTCTTGCCTCCACCTCCCAAGTAGCTGGGACTACAGGCTCCTGCCACAACGCCTGGCCATTTTTTTGGTTGCAGCCATCATTGTTGTTTGGCAGGCCCAGGCTGGATTCGAACCCGCCAGCTCAGGTGTGCGTGGCTGCGCCTTCGTCCGTTGATCCACAGGCGCTGAGCCAAAATATGAAAAGTTTTTAATACACACTCCTTTCAAGACTGTTTATGTGGATAAGCTCTGACTCAGTACTTGATTTGGATGGATGGATCCTATGGAAATAGTTATGTATATGTTAAAGATAAAGTGCTACATGGACAATAGAAACAACTTAAGTGTCATATCACTCAGTCCTTATTAACACCACTGTAGCGTAGCTAGGGCAGTTACTATTATCTGTATTTTAACAGACAAGGAATGAAGTTATTCATACAAGTTACAAGTGTCTTTTGATCTAAGTAAGAAAAACTAGGAGGTCACATGTGATGAGAGCTATCATTTTGTAAGGCATATACTAGGAAAAAAGCTATTAAAAATGCCTTTATCAAGGTCACTACATATTTGTCAAGAGAAACACCCAACATGAAGAGATTTTGGTAATTAACATTTTTGCACCCTACCAGAATACCCCTCAATTCATAAAGGAGACCCTAATGGATATGAACAACTTGATATCTTCCTGCACTATAATAGTTGGAGATTTTAACACTCTTTTGACAGTTTTGGATAGATCCTCCAAGAAGAAACTAAACAAAGAAATATTAGACTTAAACCTGACCCTAGAACAAATGGACTTTACAGACCTCTACAGAACATTTTCACCCTAATAAAACTGAATATATGTTCTTCTCATCAGCCCATGGGTCATCCTCCAAAATAGATCATACTCAGGACATAAGTCTAACCTCAGCAAATTTAAATAGAAATTATTCCTTGTAGCTTCTTGGACCACCAAGGAATAAAAGTTGAACTCAACAGCAACAGGAATCCTCGTACTTAAACAAAGTCATGGAAACTTAGGCTGAATGATAGCTGGGTCAAAGATGAGATTAAGAAGGAAATCACCAAACTTTTGGAACAAAATGATGAAGACACAAATTATCAAAACCTATGTGATACTGCAAAGTCGGTCCTAAGAGGGAAATTTATAGAATTGGAAGCCTTCATTAAGAAAACAGAAAGAAAGGAAGTCAACAACTTAATGGATCATCTCAAGCAATTGGAAAAGGAAGAACATTCCAACCCCAAACCCAGCAACAGCAAAGAAATCACCAAAATTAGGGCAGAATTAAATGAAATTGAAAACAAAAGAATCATTCAGAAGATCAATGAAACAAAAAGTTGGTTTTCTTGAAAGATTAACAAAATTGGTAAACCTTTGGCCAACCTAACCAGAAATAGAAAAGTAAAATCTCTAATCTCTAATATTGTCTGTCAGAAACGATAAAGGGGAAATAACAACACACACTTCAGAAATTCAAAAAATCCTCAATGATTGCTACAAAAATCTCTATTCCCAGCAATATGAAAATCTGAAGGAAGTGGACCAATACCTGGAAGCACACCACCTTCTAGATTCAACCAGAAAGAATTAGAAATCTTGAATAGACTTATGTCAATGACTGAAATAACATCAACAATATGAAATCTCCCAAAAAAGAAAAGTACAGGACCAGATGACTTCACATTCGAATTCTATCAGACCTTTCAAGAAGAACTAGTACCTATGTTATACAACTTTTTCCAAAGCATAGTAAAAGAAGGAATATTTCCAAACACATTCTATGAAGCAACTATCACCCTGATACCCAAACCAGGCAAAGTTCCAACAAAGAAAGAAAATTATAGACCAATATCATTAATGAATATCGATGCTAAAATATTCAATAAGATCTTAGCAAACAATTCAACAACACATCAAAAAAATTATACACCATGATCAAGTCTGTTATATTCCAGAGTTACAGGGTTGGTTCAACATATGCAAATCTATAAATGTAATACATCACATCAATAAAATAAAAAACAAAGACCATATGATTCTCTCAATTGACACAGAAAAAGCCTTTGATAATATCAAAAATCCAATATCCAAATATCCAGCATCCTTTCATGATCAGAACACTTAAGAAAATAGGCCTAGAAGGGACATTTCTTAAACTGATAGAGACCATCTACAGCAAACTCACAGCCAATATCCTATTGCATGGTGTAAAATTGACAATATTTCCACTCGTATCAGGAACAAGGCAAGGATGCCCACTGTCTCCACTGCTATTCAACATAGTAATGGAAGTCTTAGCCATCACAATCAGGCAAGAGAAGGGGATCAAGGGTATCCAAATAGGGTCAGAGGAGATCAAACTCTCACTCTTCGCTGATGATATACGATCCTATACCTGGAAAATCCCGGGACTCAACTTCAAAACTCTTATAAGTGATCAAGGAATATAGCAACATCTCAGGATAAAAAATCAGTATTTACAAGTCAGTAGCTTTTATATATGCCAACAATAGTGAAGCTGAAAAAACAAGGTCTCTATTCCTTTTACATAGTGCCAAAAAAGATGAAATATCTGGGAATTTGCCTAACAAAGGACGTGAAAGTTCTTTATAAAGAGAACTATGAAACTCTGAGAAAAGAAATAGCTGAAGATGTTAACAAATGGAAAGACATACCATGCTCATGGCTGGGAAGAATTAACATTGTTAAAATGTCCATACTACCTAAAGCACTCTACAGATTTAATGCAATCCCTATTAAAGCACTGTTGTCATACTTTAAAGAACTTCAAAAAATAGTACTTCATTTTATATGGAATCAGAAAAAACCTCGAATGGCAAATACATTACTCAAAAATAAGAACAAATCAGGAGGTACCACATTACCAGACTTCAGGCTATACTATAAATCTATAGTGATCAAAACAGCATGGTACTGGCACAAAAAAAGAGCTGTAGATTTATGGAACAGAGAACCAAGAGATGAACCCAGCTATTTATCATCATTTGATCTTCTACAAGCCTATCAAAAATATTCAGTGGGGGAAAGACTCCCCATTTAACAAATGGTGCTGGGTGAACTGGCTGGCAACCTGTAGAAGATTGAAGCTGGACCCCCACCTTTCACCATTAACAAAAATTGATTCTCTCTAGATAAAAGATTTAAACTTAAGACATGAAACTGTAAAAATACTAGAAGAGAGTGCAGGGAAAACACTTGAAGAAATTGGCCTGGGAGAATATTTTATGAGGAGAACCCCCTCCAGGCAATTGAAGCAACACCAAAAATACATTACTGGGATCTGATCAAACTAAAAAGTTTTGCACAGCCAAGAGCACAGTGAGTAAGGCAAACAGACAACCTTCAGAATGAGAGAAGATTTTTGCAGGTTCTACTTCCAATAAAGGTCTGATAACTAGAATATATAGAGAACTCAAACTAATCAATAAGAAAAGAACAAATAATCCCATTTCTATGTGGGCAAGAGACTTGAACAGAAATGTCTCTGATGAAGACAGTCGCATGGCCTACAAATACATGAAAAAATGCTCATCATCCTTAATCATCACAGAAATGCAAATTAAAACCACTTTTGAGATATCATCTAACTCCAGTAAGATTAGCACACGTCACAAAAATCCCCAAACTACAGATGTTGGCATAGAAGTGGAGAGAAGGGAACGCTTCTTTACTGCTGGTGGGAATGCAAGGTAATATGACCTTTTTGGAAAGTAGATTGGAGAGCACTCAAGGAACTAAAAGTAGACCTACCATTTGATCCTGCATTTTCTCTGTTAGGTATATACACAGGTGATCAAAAATTATTTTACAAGGCCGAGTGTGGTGGTTCACGCTTGTAATCCTAGCACCCTGGGAGGCCGAGGTGGGTAGATTGTTCTGAGCTCAGGTTTGAGACCAGGAAGAGCCAGAGTGAGACCCCATCTCTACTAAAATAAAGCTGAGCATTCTGGCAGGTGCCTGTAGTCCCAGCTACTTGGGAGGCTGAGGCAAGAGAATGAATCGCTTAAGCCTAATTAATTGGAGTTTGCTGTGAGCTATGATACCACGGTACTCTACTGAGGGCCACAAAGTGAGACTCTGTCTCAATAAAAAATAAAGAGAAAAGATTGAAAGGCAATTGAAAGCAAAATTTAAAAAAAAAATTATTTTACAAGAAAAACATTTGCACCAGAATGTTTATTGCAGCCCAATTCATAATAGCCAAGACATGGAAACAGCCCAAGTGCCCATTGACCCACGAATGGATTAACAAATTGTGGTATATGTACACCATGGAATACTATGCAGCCATAAAAAAGATGGAGATGTCACGTCTTTTATGTTTTCTTGGATGGAGCTGGAACATCTTCTTAGTAAAGTATCTCAAGAATGGGTTAAAAAGGCTCAGTGCCTGTGACTCAACGGGCTAAGGCGCCAGCCACGTACAGCTGAGCTGGTGGGTTCGAATCCAGCCCGGCCCGCCAAACAACAATGACGGCTGCAATCAAAAAATGGCCGAGCGTTGTGGTGAGCGCCTGTAGTCCCAGCTACTTGGGAGGCGGAGGCAAGAGACTCGCTTGAGCTCAGGAATTGGAGGTTGCTGTGAACTGTGATGCCACAGCACTCTATCCAGGGTGATAGCTTGAGGCTCTGTCTCAAAAAAAAAGAAAAACAACAACAAAAAAAAACCTTTTATAAGTTTCCCTGAACTCAACCTGACATTCAAGGCCTTCCAGGTAATGACTCCATTTTAGCACTGTCCCCTCTCCCCTGACGCACAGCTCGTACTGATGCTGACCCATGCTCAGGCTATTCCATTCCTATTCTAGCCTTCTGCTCTCCTTGCTTTCTTATCTTTCACCTATCAAAGACTTATCTGTAAAGGATGTCAAAAAACTTAAACATCTAAAGAAAGGAAAAAAACTATTAAAATTATAATACTCAAGTTAGATTTGACTTCTGCAAGCACAAGAGATATAAGATACAATATACATGATAACAAACATTACAGTATATATTGAGTATTGCACTTATGTCTGTAATGCAAGCACTCTGGGAGGACCAGACAGGTGGATTGCTTGAGCTCACAAGTTTGAGACCATCCTGAGCAAAAAATGAGAACCTGTCTCTACTAAAAATAGAAAAACTGAGGCAAGAGGATCATTTGAGCCCGAGTTGGAGGGTGTTGTGAGCTATGAAGCCACGGCACTCTACCCAGGCTTGAGACTCTGTCTTAAAAAAAAGAGAGAGAGAAAAATGACTCAGATGTTCTACCCAACTCATAATATAAAAATAAGATATAAATTTTTCACCTGTTAGATTGGCAACAGTTTTTTAAAGTTCACCAGAACACAGGGAAATATGCTATCTTAAGCTTTGTTGCTGACAGAATAACCAATTTGGCATTATCCAGCCATTTAAGATGAATAAATTACTCTTTCTAAAAATTATGTGAAATGATCATCACTGCAGCTTTGTTTTCCTAGTATGAAACAATGGAAACAACCTAAATTGTATTATGGAACTTTGTTAAAAATGTCAGATCACAATGAATATGTATGATATGGCCTCGGCGCCTGTGGCTCAGAGGGCTAAGGCGCCAGCCACGTACACCTGAGCTGGCGGGTTCGAATCCAGCCCGGGCCCGCCAAACAACAATGACGGCTGCAACCAAAAAATGGCCGGGCATTGTGGCGGGCACCTGTAGTCCCAGCTACTTGGGAGGTAGAGGCAGGAGACTCGCTTGCGCCCAGGAATTGGAGGTTGCTGTGAGCTGTGATGCCACGTTACTGTACCCAGGGTGACAGCTTGAGGCTCTGTCTCAAAAAAAAGAAAAAAAAAAGAAGAATAGGTATGATATGGAACAATCTCCAAGATTTACTACTATTAAGTTGTAAAAACCAAATGCAAAACATAGCCTTGTATGGTGGTTCATACCTGTAATCTCAGCACTTTGGGAGGCACAGGGGGAAGGTCTGCTTGAGACCAAGAGCTCAAGACCAGCCTAGGCAACGTACCTAAACTTCATCACGACAAAAAAAAGAGAGAGAGAGAGAGAGAGAGAAGAAGAAGAAGAAGAGAGAAAGGAAAAATAAGACAAAGAGAAAGAGAAAAAGAAAAATTAAAAAATTAAAAATTAGCCAGATGTGGTGGAGCACACCAATAGTGCAGTCACTGGAGAGGCAGCAGCAGGAAGACGTGTGAGCCCAGAAATTCCAAGTTGCACTGAACCATGACTGTGTCGCTGCACTACAGCCTGAGCAACACAGTATTAGAAATGCTGTTTCTAAAAAAAATTATGTATGTATAGTATATTACCAGCTTGTTGAAAATATTGTCTTTACGTCCAGGCATTCTTTTCTTGTCATGTGACATCAATAAAGTACACTGTACCAAAAATAAAAAAGACTGTTATCTAGCTACATCTTGAAATATACACAACAAATTGGTAGCATGGCTTGGCTCAAGGCTGGGAACCTAGACAGCAAAAGGATAAAGAAGTGAGGGAAAGTCTTCTTTCCACTTCCTACCCTCTTATGCCTTTTGAGTTTTGGAAGATTTTTTGCTTGTTTTTATAAAGAGTCTTACTCTGTCACCCAGGCTAGAGTGCAGTAGTGTCATCATAGTTCACTGTAACCTCGACTCCTGAGCTTAAACAATACTCCTGCCTCAGCTTCCTGAGTAGCTGGAAATACAGGCACGTACCATCATGCCTAGCTAATTTTTCTATCTATCTGTCCAAATATTTAGTTGCAGAGATGGGGTCTCACCATGTTGTCCAGTCTAGTATCAAACTCCTGGCTCAAGTGATCCTCCCTGCTCAGCCTCACAAAGTTGTAGGATTGAATGGGGAGAGCCACCAGGCTCAGCCTAATAGACTCTGAATACATGAAACAATGAGTTACACAAGATGGTAACAATGAGTTACCTAAATTTATATATGATAAAGTTTAACTTATCCTCTAAGCTGTTAAAATACCTTCATTACCAAAAATAATACAGATGGATTATTCATCTATATTTTAGAACTCTTTAAAAAAACACTTAACCATATATCATCACATCAAAATGTCAATATCAATTACTTATGATCACTAAATACCCAGTTTAAATAGGGTTCACAAACAAATAGTTAAAGTACTATAAAATTTGTCACTTCTGAGTCTGAAGTATGACAGATATAACATGAATCTCTGGCACCCTCTGGTGTTTAAGCAGAACTACACAGCTTCCCACATTCATCCAAGCAATACTGACAAGCAGAGTAGAACATATGATTTTCTTGTTCGAAAAAGTCATTAATGAACAAAAAAGATTAAATTAACTAGATAGTTTTGAAAAAATGAGGCAAATATCCTTCTACATGATTAAATCTCATCCAGTTTAGTCAAGACAAGATCTGCCATATGCTCCTATTGACCCTTATTTAACAAAAGAGCCAACATCATGGGTCTATTTTAAGTTTCACTTTTAACAAGTGGAAATGATAATAATTGAAAATATGCAGGTAAGCAAACTTAAATAGAAAAAAATCATATGAAAAGACATGCATAAAACCACATAAGATTTGAATTATTGGCAGAACTTATTGAATGCAGTGTACAAATGCCTTCATACAGTAACTAAGAAAATGCCATGAAGGTTGTGTTAAACAGTTTGATGAAAAGATCTCAGATTGTGTGTGAGACCTGCATATTGTACACCTTGACTGCACTAATGTACGCAGCTATGATTTAATAATTAAAAAAAAAAAAGAGAGAGAAGAGAGAGAGGCTTAGGGAGGCAATGAGAAAACACACCCAATTGACACCTGACTCCATAGAGGGCCAGACTTTTTTTAAAAGACAAATTTATCCCTCAAGCAGCCCCAGACATCCAAAGAAAACTCCAGAAATTGGCTATAGCCCCAGACCATAACCTGGAGAATCTTCTTAAAATGGCCACTACGGTCTTTTGTAA